>SNQJ01S0071483.1:28702-39671 GCA_010110895.2 Picea sitchensis | reverse complement strand
TAAAGGAAAAAAAAAAACGCAAATATTTTTGTATGGTATCAAGTATTAACAGTTGTATTGTTATGCAAACATAGGTCTGTGATGACTAGATGGATTCCCATGACATTAGTGAAGAGGTCAAGGATATCATCTTGTAAGAGAGGATGCAGAGAGAGTGCTCTAGAATGTTCAGGCAAACCTATCTCGTTTGATGTACATGATTCATATGGTTCAAGTGGAGGATCTTCCATAGGCAATGTAGAGGCAAGTGGTGGGTGTACCCCATGCGTGGGTGGGACTCTTCTGGTGTCTTGCAAATGCCATAGTGTGCTAACATGCCATGCATTCGACACCAAAAAAATAGATTCCATGGTTATGCAATGTACTAGCCATATATGTATTTTGAGGGCATGAGCCCCATTTTTTACTATGACACCATGTTTTTTGGACTTTAAAGGATGAAATATAAAAAAAAATTGGTCTTTGTATTTACTTATATATGTTACAATGGATGAATGTATGAATTTTTTTTCTCTACTTAGTTATGTGACAAATTCCAATATAAAATATAATTAGCATATGCATCAGATACTTGATTATAACTTCTAGGGATGTGACTATAAGTAATAAAACTATTGTTCCAAAATTCATAACCATAGGAATCATCAAAGTAAAGTAGGCGAACTTCTAAATATCGAAGACCATGTGAAATGGCATCGCGTAATATATCTATAACGACGTTATACTCAACCACATTATTAGTTGATGGCTCCAAATGAATTCCACCTAAAGACACCAACTGTCCCTTAGGTGAACATAAAACCCAAGCGATGGAAGCCATGTTCCGCGTATGATGACTGACACCATTTACAAATCCTAAGTATACCAAATATTTCATTGGCATCTTCTAACCAAGGGAAAAATCAATAAGAAAGTCGATGACGCCAAGAGAAAAAAGAAAAAGAAAAAAGAAGTATATACATTAAGATACACTAGTATACAAAGGTCACGCTCGCGTTTGAGGGCTCAAGCGTAATACCTTTTAAGGTAGAGCCCATTTCTAGGATAATTTAGCACATTCCCCTCATAATATTCTAATTTTTAAGCTCCTTTCTCTAGGACACTTCGCATGATATAAGGACCATGCCACATGGGGTTAAACTTACCTCCCCCCAATGGTTATTTGGCTTGGTCATAAAGTAGAACCAAGTCACCCTCAATGTATTGTTGGGGACAAGCAGACTTATCATACTGGATCTTAACACTTATTTTATTTTCTTTGATAGCCGTAGAGACATCCCGACGTTTCTCATCAATGTGCTCTAGGTGTATGATTCATTCTTCGATATCGGTCGTGTCAGGTAGGATCTCAATTTCCAACTTAAGGGAAGGGATTTCACATTCAATAGGAAGAATTGACTCCATGCCATGTACTAACTGAAATAGTGAGAAACTGATGCAAGTATTTACCATAGTTTAGTATTCCCAAAGTGCAGGGTAAAGCATCACATTACATTTAGATTTACTCTGGATGACAATTTTTTGCAAGATGGTATTGAGATATTTATTCACCGCCTCTACTTGTCCATTTTCCTTGGGATAATAAGGGGAAGAATGACCATGTGTAAAACTCAGTTTCGATGCTAAATTTGTCATCATTTCATTCTAGAAATGAATTCCATGATTCGTGACAATGTATTTTAGGATTTCGAACTAGGCTATAATATGTTTGAATATAAAAAATGTTGTACTCTTACCATTAGATTTAATGGTAGGCATGGCCTCTTCCCGTTTAGTAAAATAATTCATGACCACGATAATATGTTGGTGCCCCCAGTCAAAGATGAGTTGAAGTCCATGAAATCCACCCCCCACTTATTGAAGGGACCATAGTGACGACTGGGTGAAAAGGGGTTGGGTGTGAGCGCATTTTCCGAGTGAACACCTAGCAAGGGTGATACTTCTTGACCTCTTCAACGCAATATTTAAAAATTGAAGGCCAAAAATAACTGGCTCGCAATATATTTTGGGTTGTTGCAAGCCCAGATAAATGACCACCACATGCCCCACTGTGATAGTCATTGAGAATATCTTCAACTTCCTCATGAGTCAAACAATGATGCAAATTATTATCCACCCCTCAACGATACAAGGTGTTGTCGATAATAAGGTAGTTCTTAGCTTGATGATGTATACATCATTGGTCATTTCACGATAGATGTTGGGGGAGTTTTAGGGTTTGAAGGTATATTAAAATATCTCCATATCAGGGGTCCGAAGATGAGAAAAGGAAGATATGTTCATCTGTGAACAAATCATCATGAAAAATATCATCATCCAGTATAGGGAAGTCTGACATCAATTTTGAAAAAACTAGCAATTTCTTAGATTTCACATAATAAAAATCGAGATCAAATTCTTACAAAATAACAATCCACTTATTGTATTCCCCCTTTATGATATGCCTAGTAAGTACATATTGAAATGGATTGATATCCGCAACCACGGTAGTTTTTCAAAGTAAGATATAATTTTGTAATCTTTGAACCTCATGTACAACGACCAAGGCTAGCTTCTCTACATGAGAGTATTTAAGTTCAGGACCAACCATATTTTGACTAAGGTAGTATACAATGTGCTCATGGATCTCATTATGCTCCTAAACTAGTACCATACCAACCGTCCCTTCGTACACAGTGATATAAATCAAAGTGTCTCTACTGTAGTTTGGGGGATTTAGCAGAGGTGTCGATATCAAGGCTTTCTTAAGAGAATCCAAGGATTCCTAGGATCTATCATCCCATATGAACAAAGTATCCTTATGAAAAATATGCATGAAACATTTAGTTATATTGGCATAGTTTACTATGAAACAATGCAGGAAGTTAGCCTTCCCCTGTAAACCTTGAAATTGTCGAATGTTGCATGGGGGAGGATACCGAAGTATTGCCTCAACCTTCATAGGATCCACCATGATCCCATGCTCCAATACTATGAATCCTAAAATATGACCAGACCTAACGCAATAGATGCAGTTTTGAGGGTTCAAACGAATACGATAATAATGCTATCTCTCAAATACTAGTCGAAGGTGAGTTGAGTGATCTACTCTCTTGCAAGAGTGAGCAGTGAGATCATAAAGGTAAGCTTCAATGATATGATTAATATCATGAAACGAAAAAGTCATGGCATGTTGGAAGGTCACTCCGACATTTTTAAAACTGAAAGGCATTTTTTGGTATCCAAAGGTACCCAAAGGACAAATAAACGTCATCTTGTGTTGATCCTTGGGTTTGATCTAAATTTGATTATAACTTGAAAATTCATCCATAAAGTAAAATACTTCGCTTCCCACACACGCATCGAGAATCTGATCAATAAAAGGAGTGGGGAAGTTATCTTTAGGACATGCCTTGTTCAGGTCCCTAAAATACATACATACATGGACAATTCCTTGCTTTTTATCTTTATGAATAGGTTTGGAAACCCATTCAGTCAAGGGAACCAGGTATATGAAACGAGCATTGAGAAACTTCTCTACTCCTTCCTTAATAGTTGGGGCCTTCCTAGGATTTGCAACTCTAAGAAGTTGTTGAAAATCCTAGGGATCGACCCCAAGAAACTTCTCTACTTCATGTTCGAAAATGTTGGGGTCGATCCCTGGAATCTCTTCGTATGACCAAGAAAATACATCTCATAATTATTTGAAGATATCGATGTAGATATGAATTTCCTCAGGTGACCAATATGCACTAATATGTACATTTTCAATTTTACCAGGGGTTCAATATGTGTTGATTGTTACATTAGGAGAAATGTTTTTGATGTTTCATTTGGCATAAATACCATGTGTATATAAAGGAACCATGGCGTGACCAACCATCTCACTTAGGGTGGGTCTAAAGTCATCATGTTCAATCCTAACAAGCTCCAGGAGAAAATAGGATCGATGATGCATATTGTCCCAAGGCCTATCAGGACCAGGCATGGGAAATTAAGGAAATCATGTGAACAAGATGATTGAACGACCCATATGGGCTCTAAAATAGGATCCACCTCGTCCATCTGCAAGGAGTAAGGATCTGAGTCAACAATAGCTTCTAGAGTATCCTGATATCCAAATTCGACTACAGTCAATGTCATTTCCATCCCAATGTGTGAATGACCTTCGTATGACATAGTCAGGGAAGATAGGGTCCAAGGGTCATTGAAATATGAAGTCAAAAAGGAACATACCTCATTGACGATGAAGAATCATTCACGATGGCATGAATATGTTGAATTTGTGTCATGAAATGAAAGTACCCATCAAGGAGAAATACATCCCAACACAGGGACAAAGTTTCATGTTGAGAATTATCAATAATAGGGAGTGAAGGTCCCACTGATGCATTAGGACCAGGATTCACAAAGAATAATTGGTCAATCATCACATTATTCCCTTCGTGAGGAAAGAATAAAGTGTGGAGACACAATGACTATCATAGCATAAGTACAATCACGCCCTACTAGTAAATTGTAGTTGAGAGGCGCATCAACCTCGTTGACATTGACCTCCACAATATTTCCACCTAAATGGACTGGGAAAGTGGGAAGGATCCCATGGGAACTAAAATAATTCCCATAAAATGAATTCAACATGGTTATGTATTGAGATAGGGGAGAAGAGCCAATGGATTTCCAATAGGCTAGATACATCATGGATGTTGAAGCACCTTCATAAATTACAGTATGTTTGATGGTAATTTTCATGTACTCCACATGGTAAGGTAAGCGAGGCTTAACGTCCGTGAAATCAAACTCAATAACCTTTGAGCTACACAGGTCTAGAGATCCTAACACATATAGAAAGGTGTTCCTCTGTGAAGGACATGTCTGGAGTACCTCCAAAGTCCACATCACGCATGGGGTTTGGCCCAAATCCTCGAAAATCAAGTTGTTTTGGGAAGCTCTGGAATTAATATTGTGGGCAGAGTGCTTTAGTACTCCTTTTAGAATATGAGGTGGAGGTTTCATCTTATCAATCTACAAGGGTGTTTCTGGGGGAGGAGGAGGATTTGGACTTAAAAGAGTATGTGAAGGACCATAATCACAAGATCGAGTGGCTACATCAATATGAGACTTTACCATATTGATGCATAGATGGCCACCTTCATGTGCCAAGGGTTTTTGACTCCAACTCGATGAATTTCCAGTGTTAGAGGTTCCCGAGGCCATATTATGGTTTTGTGGAAATGGGTTAGTGGGAAAAATGGGTAGCTACACTAAGAGCCTCGACGATTCCTTGATTTTTGGGCACAAGTGGGTAAGGTGATCATATTTACAAATTTTATAGGAAATATTCTTATTCCTCATTTCTTTCTTTCCCTCACCAAAATTATTATTCGATTTATCATTATTATTTTCATCCTTGGATTTATTATTATTATTATTCTCATCCTTACTATTATTACCTCGTTTCCTCTTGTTCCCTCCTGGTTGTTGGTTACCGTTTGGTTTTGACGACGAATTTACAAAATCCACATCTGACGACTGAGTGGTGGAGGACAAAGTCAAAGCTTGTCCTAATACATGCTAGCTAAGAGACTAATATTTCAACTAGTTCATCAAAATATATGTAGTACTAGAAGTTTCAAAGCCTATAATGTCGTCAACATGAGGCCCGGGATTTTCTCTAGGATCATAGTTTGACTACGGTGCATCAGGGAGAATTTCGTAAAGAATCTCATATTGATCATATATAGGGTCCAACTGCTGGGATTTGAATATGGCTTCTTCCTCAGATGTCACTCCAACATATCCTTCAAAATGTAAAGCAAAAAATACTTGATGAAACACTCCAACATAAACTATGGAGGAATGTAGGATTTAATCAACCTCATCCATCTATGCCACTCTTGGGTATGATCAGAGATATGTGTGGATTTATCTTGACGAAGAGTCAAAATTATTTCAAGGCCGACATCATAACAAACCGGTAATTGGAAGTGATTGAGACAAACCAATACCATATGATTCAAAGTTTCGTGGGTTCCCCCAAGTAGCTCAATGTACCACTTCACAACGACCCCCGTACGGGTGCGTTGAAATAACCTCAAGCAAATAAAATCATCATTAAGGGATTTAGATGAGTACCAAAGGTGAAAAGTAGTCACATGATCAATTGGGTCTTCACTAGTCTTTCCTTCAAACTTTGGAATGTCAGAAGGAATATTGGTGGGGACGGGGGGGTATGAAGGATCATGACACACAGGGTCATTCATAAATTTTGACAAGTCTGGCATATTTAGCGTGGCCAGAAAAGGGAGTCGAGGTTGCGGCATCTGATCCCATGCCACCAAGAAAGATTGGTTTTGAGAGATTTCAGACCATCCATAGTTCTGGTATATACCATGGCCCTTGTTATCCCCATTTTGTGGATAAATAAGGAGATGATGTCTCAAGGACCTTAGGTTGTAGATATGGAGTTCCAAGAAACTACATGACCAATAATACTCTTTGCACAGATAGAAAACCCACTCAGCACCATAGATGGTCACAGGTTTACAGATGGCATCCACCAGACCAGTTGGCTTCTAGAAGACAATGGGCATTGCTTCATGAGGTACAATTCAATATTACGGTGAGAATAATTTCAATAACTAAGGAATTTGATTATGTTGTATCTTAGATTTCTCTAGATTTCATGATATGAGCTTCGACATTATGCCTTTTTCCCTGCTTCACCTTGGTGGTTGACATTGTGCCATTTTCCATCATTATTCCCCTATGTTTCCTTATCTCTTGGTATTTTAGAGTGTATTGACGCAACAAGGGGTTGTCCCTCATTCTATGGGAAGAAGGGGATAAAGGCCCATATGATTTGGGTAAAATATAAAATCCATATATGAACCTTCCAGATGCTTGGCCCAGGGTTCACCCAAGAAAGAAATAAAACGCTTATCTTTGAATAAAAGGGGACCCATAATATAACAAAGAAATGCCTGAAAGGTAGATTGAAGGATAGGAGGTCTCATCATGAGCGAAACTATCACTTACATGGATATCTAGTGGTATGAAATTGTCATTATCTAGTCACCAAACCAGGGCAGTGACTCTCAGTTGCATGGTTGAGAGAAAGGGGGTCTCATCACAAGCAATCCTTCTCTTTTCCATTAGGAATTTGTGGGTGACATTTCCACCATCTGGTCACCACACTAGGGAAGTGACCTTCAACCTATCCTTGTGCTAAAGAAAATATAAATAAATAAATATAAAAGGAAAATGATGGGCTTGGAAAAAATTCATTGTGGACGAAGGTACCCCACACCCTCTACAAAGGCACCCATGAATGAGACACTATTACCCCTAGTATGTCATTATCCCTATGCACATTGAGTATTGACCCCATCCACCTCATACACTATACATGGATTAGAGAGGGACCTCTTGGAGGCTCTCCTTAACCTAGGGGAAGATCTACCCAATAGGACACCTCGTCAACCCTCCCATAATTAAGCTTGAAAAGTCTCATAGTGCCTTTGAGCTGTTAACTGTTTGATATAGTAATATTTGATGCACATTCTTAGATGGATTATTTATTGATTGGATTCACTTATCATGATGTTATGAATTGAGATCCTTGGAGGGTGTGTTCAATTGTCTTTGCAGGACCTAGTTGGTGGACAATTTTGGGAGAACAAGCCTAGCTTGGGCTTCCATGGGGCTACAAGCCCACAAGTTAGATGCCAAGGGCCCACATGCCAAATGAGAGACATTTTACTTGGACGACCTTGATGATGACTTGGATGGCATATCCCACCCATTGCTTGCCAAATGATTTTCATGGGATGGGAAAAACGTCCCACTTTTGAGAATGACGTCATGATATTGGGGGCTAGGGTTTGGTGGTGAGGTTCCACTCATTTTCACTTAGAAGTTTTGAGGAGACAAGGGTTGTCACCTTGATGAGATCACTTATATGCTTGACACATGGCCTTGGGAGGCCCTTCCATGCTTCTGCAACACCAACGACCTCCTAAAAGTGGTAAAATGTCCCCTAAAGGGGTGACATCGTCCTAGATTAGGGCTGAATTTGTGCAAAAGATGAAATTTTAAGTGATTTTTTTAATATTATTGTGTTAAGGGGAAACGATTAGGGTTTTTGACCCCTAATATTTTGTTTTACTCCTTATTTTTTGGACAAGCCATGTTGGCTAATTTTTGTATAGATAGAGATCATAAGATCTCATTTCAAATCACAACTCTCCTCTTGTGAGAGGATTTGGTCTCAAATTTTAGGCCTCCTTAGTTCTTTTATCTCTTGTGTATGGCTATGGTTGTGAATGGTTAATGGAAGAAGTGATGTGCTAGCCTTGGAAGGTCATTTTCTAGCTCTTATGGTGGATCGTCTTAGAATCTCTCTTGATCTTTGTATGGTTTTTACTCTCTTGTTATCATTTTATTCAAGTCAAGTATTTTTTATTCTAGGATCCAAGTGGGAAGTATAAGGGCATACACCCCCACCATAGTTTTCACCATTTTATTTCTTCATCTCATTGATTAAGGGTGTTCTAAGAGAAGTATAAGGGCATACACCCTCTTAGCTTAAACCCTAGCTTAGAGAAACTTTCCTTGGGGAGTAAAAGGGATTACACCCCCAAGGAGGTAGCTTATCTAAGATCCTTGTGACTCCATTAACCCAATAGTAAAGGCACTTGTCATTAATTTGTTGCATTGGAGAAATAAAATATTACACTAGGAAACATGAATTTCGATCATTTTTACTTCTTGCAAAGTGGATTGTTTTCCTTGTGCCTTAGGAACCTCATAGACACTAGGGAGTCCTCATATAAGGGATACACATTTATAATATTACAAGTTTTAATGTTCATCCATTAGGTATGCATAAACCCTAACCTGATTGCTTTAATAACTCTCTTATCGACCATTGGTTTTTGCTCAAAGTTTGCACATTTACTCTCCTTGTCCTAGTGCACTTTTTGGAAACTTTTGAGGGGATTTCATTGGATGATTTTATTTATGTAATAAATTTAATGTTACATCCATAAGGATGATATAATTTTCTACAGACAAGTGTCTACAAAAACCTTATCTTTTATGCTAAGAATCTTGGTTTTTCATCTTGAGTTTAGCTAGTCAATTACTAGTCTTTCTCTTGCATTTTCTACTTGATATTTAGCATTTATTGAGAATATTATAGTATATTTTTATTTCTAATATTTACTGTCATATATTTCTGCAAATTATGTACAACATGCTTAACTTGTTGATCTAACTAACATATACTATTGAAAGGTGTGTTTTCTTGTGTCTCGGGCAGGTACAATCATCTGAAAATAACTATACCTGTGGGGAAGCCTTTACTTGATTTACAATGAATCTCTCCCTACCCTTCATTTCATTTAGACTTGAACTATAGGGGATTTATTTCCATCCATATCCATCTCCATCTAGATCCCCCTAGAGTCACTGAGATCGGCTTCCTAGAGTGACCTAGTCACCCTTGAAGTGCATGACCTACATCAAGGTGACATTGGGTGTAGGATTCCTAAAGTTGTATCACTCATTTTGTGGTTGGGTCAGGATTTTCCCAACCTACAACTTGTTCCATAACAACCTTATCTAGTAGGATAGTATCCTCCTCCCAACTGGTTCATGAAAGGTTGTAAGGACACCATACCCACAAATGTGGCATGATAAGGATTATATACATTTCCCCCAAATGAAGGAACTTTGTGCTAGGGGTTTCCCATACCATAAAACTAACTCCCTCCAGATGAAACACCAGAGGATAGAGGGGGTTTTTACATAATAATATTTTGTTGGAATCAATGTGAAGGAAGAGGGAATGAAAGATGAAATATAGGAAGTAAATTGACTGCTCATCTAAGCACTCTATCCTAGAGAATTGAAGCTATGATTAGGCCTTTACTTCACTGATTCCAACCTCCAACTGCAGGATTCGATTGGGGAATATGACCTCCAAAAAATGAGAAAGGAACATAAGGAGACATTGTGCCCCCATACCCAAAACTAAGATTCATATTAGTCATTGAAACGAAGCTTGAGAAGTGTGATGTCATGTCAGGAATACCAAAAGAAAAAGGATTATAGGCCAAAGGTATTGACTGAGAATCATGATTTAGCATACTGTATAGGAATATAAAAGGATTTTTTCTCATGGGTTGAGAAGATCTCATGGGTTGGGTAGCACTAGATGAGGGAGCCTTCAACATCCACACTGCTGAGGATAAGGGAGTCGAGTGGAACCCACTAATCATAGAGGGTGGGGGATTCAAAGGGCTTCCCGAGATGTTCATATCTGACTCAATACTCATGGTAGGATGATCACGAGCCTAGGAGGTGGAGATATATGAACCACACTTATTAACTCTATGCCTTTTAGAAGGAGGCTTCAATAAAGGATCAAGACGTGGTGGTAAATTCAAAAGACGAAGAGACCGAAGAGGAGGCTAGTCTTGCTCCACGATGCCTCAAAACTCAAGATACAATACAAAATCCTAACATTGAATAATAATCAGAGATCACACTCCTAATAAAGAAAAATGCCAATGCACAAAAGTAGGATATAATGGCTAAAAGGGACCTCCCTAACTAAAGTAGGTATTCCTCGCCCAAGAGGGGCTCGAGACTCCACAACAATAGAGTGGAGGTGTCAGAATCAGTTATAAGTACCCTCGTAGGATTCATAGAGAATTCAGTCAGATCCCTCCAAAGAGGAAATCCTCCATAAAGTATATGTGATGTCCGACCCTTATCTGACTCAGGGTACCTGCAGAATAACCCCTGCAAGTAACCTATGTGGCTACCTATGTCAAGCAACTAAAGTCACCATGATATAAAAAATGCTCAGCCAAGTAGTTGCAATTCCGATCCACTGTATGGGCAGGGTAACAAAGCTTGAAACCTCGAAAGCACCGCCTCTCACAGAGTTAAAGGCATTAGCAAGACCCCCAGATATGAACAA
>SNQJ01S0071483.1:0-13219 GCA_010110895.2 Picea sitchensis | reverse complement strand
GCAACCTGCGGGAATTTGTCATTTCCGCACCCTGCCTATATAGCAACCTGCGGAAATTTCTCTTTATAAGGTTTTTTACATAGGAAAATGCAACTTCTTTTCTCAGAAAAAGTTCTTCTTCCTTCTCTCTTCAGGAACTCAGGCCACTGTGACCCTTCTAAACGCAATAGATAGGTTTACATCATTAACGATCATAGGGATGACGAAAATAATGTGTAACAGACACACTTGGGCGTATATACCCCTTCTTAAAAAGTTCTTCAAGATGCATTTGCAACTCCTTCATCTCTGGTGTACTCATTCTGTAAGGAGTCTTTGACACTGGAACTGCTCTAGGCATTAATTTATAAAGAAATCAATATCTCTCTTTGGGGGTAGTCCTAGTACCTCCTTGAACACATCTTCAAATTCTTCCAAGACTGCATGATCTTCCAAATTTGGCACCTTACCTTTATGTGTCTCTTCCATATGAGATGCAAATATTTGACACCCTTTTCTATAACATTTCTTCAACTACAATGTTGAAATTTCTCTGATAGTTACTTCCCTAGGAATTCCCTGCACTTTTCTTAGGTTCCCATCCTCATCCAAGCAATAAAATGCCTTTTTATGATAGTCTAGGATAACATGATGTTTATCCAACCAATCCATCTCAATTAGATAGTCATAGGAACCTAAAGGCGAGATGTTCAAATCTGCCCTCATGTTCAGTCCATTCATGTCCATAAGACATCACTTAACCATTTCATTAACTTTTCTTTTGGCTCTAGTAGCCAACTACACCAACCAATATTTTCCATGCTTGCTTCTTGGAAAATGCAAAGTTTCCACCATCTTAGGATCTATATAACTATGACTAGCTCTTGAATCAATTAAAATAGAAATGGTTTGGTTCTTAATCATACCTTCCACTTCAATCATATGTGACTGATACTCTTCTTGTTTGTTGTCCAGTGCTGCATATATCCTTGGTACATTTATGCCCATGTCCTCGACCATTTCAGCTTGTTGTACATTGTGAACAATCCTCCCCTTTTCACCTCTGTGAGGACAATCCCTGAACATATGATCTCCTTTACAACCCCAACATTGAATAGGTGGTTACCTTAGTCTTTGACCCCCTGTCTCAATCGTTATGGGTTCTCTAGAAGTTGGCTATCCTTGAGTATTATTTATGAAGAATGGTGGCTTAGTTCCCTTCTTCCTCTCATCCATATTGAATTTCTTTTTGTCTTCCCAAGATTTTTGGAAAGTTGGCCTTGCTTTTTGTTGATCATATAGGCATTTATCTCGCCTTATGGTCTCCTCCAATGTCTTGGGATCATCATACTATATTTCGTCAGTGATGAATGATGGCAATCCACTCAAATACCTCTAAATATTAATTGTCTCATCCTTGATGAAAGAGACATACATCATCAATTCTAAAACCATCTCTCATATTCATCTATGGTCATACTCCCAAGATTGAGTTCAAAGAAATCTTTCATTTTCCTGTCATAGTATCTCTTAGTCAAGTATTTCTTCTCAAAATACTTCGTGAAATCTCTCCAAGTAACACTTTTATATTTAATGTGTTGCACCTGCACAAGTTGATCCCACCACATGGATACCCTTCCCTTGAGTTGATAGATGGCAATTCTACCTTCTCCATGAGAATAATAATTATGCAATTGAAAATATTTTGTCATGCCCAACAGCCATGTCTCTGTATCTTCATCCTTCTTGTGCTCACCATCAAATGTAGGAGGTTTGATTTTGTTCATTTCTCCTTGTAGCTCATCCACCCCAGACCTCCTATGCTTCCTGGCAGGGGATGGCCTTGAGATTTTGTTTTCCTTCTTATTGGAATGTCTCAGGGAGTGATGGTGATGTCTTATAACACTTCTTGTTCTTCTTTTCTCATCAGGAGGCCCGTGAATTCCTGATTTTCTTGAGCCACTCTCCTTATCCAATTTATTTTCTATTCTATTCAAGCTCTACATTAGCTTCATGTTGAAGTAATCTTGTTTCTCCTTGGCTCTCATAAGCCTTTAATTATTAGATTTATGGTTTTGGACATCCTTCTGCAAATTTTTAATGGTCTCTACCATATTCATGTTTTCATCCGTTTCTTCTTCATGTCCATTGGAGTTTGTTCCTTCAATGCCCAAATGGACATCCATCCCTCTAATCTTGTCTTCTTGGCTGAAAGTTCCCTGTGCATATTCCATTACTCTAGACTCTATGTTGATTCTGATCTGATCTAGTTGTTTTTAACTCTGCAAAATGTGCATCCAACAAAACTTTGTCGAGCTAACTGTTTCAACAATTTCATGAATATATGAATCATTCTGGTTCAATAATATATATCAGAATTATTTCTTCTGATTTCCTAGAAAATTGAATTCCC
Organism: Picea sitchensis; assembly: GCA_010110895.2. NCBI lineage: Eukaryota > Viridiplantae > Streptophyta > Pinopsida > Pinales > Pinaceae > Picea > Picea sitchensis. The sequence continues at coordinate 10,827 of SNQJ01S0071483.1, read as the reverse complement.
ATATCAATTTTTTGGGTGGATATTTAGATTCCACTATCCAAGATCTTAACAATGCATGCTCCCATGCTTAATTCCGAGTCTTGAGCAAAAATTTATGGTTATTTCAAAATTGTCCATTAATTTTTTTGTTCACATTTCAACTTGGCGCAACTTTGCACTGCAATTATGCATTTTTGCACCTACTCCATTGGATTTTTCATAGGATCTCAATTGGGTTTCATCATATACATATTCTAGACACTCTGTCCAAGTTGCACCTTTTTCTGGGTTCCAGGCTACTAGTTACCGCTCGCTGAAGTTCTAGATCAATTTGTGTTTTTGGTCAAGAATGCTACATGTACCCTCTTTGCCATATTAAACATTTTTAAAATGACCAAAAAATTAATTCATCTCTGGTACTGTCTCCAATGGTTCAATATATTTCCATTGACTACTCCTTTTCCTCAATCTGATTCTGAAGCAGAGAGTTATGGCTCTTTGAAGTTAGTTGGGTCTTAAAATTTACCCTCCATTGTTTGTGTTGTAACTTTCTCATAAAACATCTGTTTGACGAATGGTTTACACCATTAGAAATATCTCTTTGAGATCTTCTATTTGAGCTATAGAGACAAGTTGTACCTTGGTATACTCTATTCTCGTGGTTTCCAGGTACCTAAAATCGCTCTTAAGGGCCTACAAAATGCGCTGCAAATAGATGACGTTCAAATGATATAAAATGTCGCAGAGAATCATTGGTTTTCTGTTGTTGTTCAGCGTCCAAATGACTTCTCATGCATAAATTTCAATCTGTAAAACCCTATTCACCATGCCAAGCAACATCAAAAGGTAAATCGTGCTTTGCACACCCATAACCACTGTGTATCACTTCTCTACCACCCAATAAATGGTGCACACTACTTTTATGTCATGCACCAATATCCACCGCGCATAGTTTTGGTTCTCGCACTATTACCTGCTGCGATCAATTTTTGTATCACGCGTTGATATTCCACATGCAATTCACTCTATGCGCTACTCCATGCCAAAGTTTAGTATGCCCCCACCACCCACCAATACTCTGCGTGCACCCTTAACTAAAATGTCGTGTGACAACATATACCCACATTGCGCGCACACCAACCAAACTCCTCTGCACTCTGACAATACTGCGCACACCATGCGTGCCATTATTAGGTGATTTCACACCATATTCACCTTTTTATGCATATGCACACCATGCAATTCTAAATTTAACACGTTCACCCACACACCAACATTTTTCCGCGCGGCGCCAAAATTTAGCACATGCACCAGCATGCCAACAATTTTCCGCACGATGCTGAAATTTACCGTGCACACCAACAGGCCAACATTTTTCCGCGTAGTGCCAAAATTTAGCGTGTGCACCATCACACCAACATTTTTCTGTGCGACAACCAATTTTTTACATATTGCAATCTTTTTACTGCGCATCATGCATTTTTAGTGCGCCCACCTGCGCACCTTCATTTTTATGCGCACCAATTCCTCATGAATTTCGCTGCAAAAATTGGGGCTTTTGCTTAAGTTTTTCCCCAATTTTTACCATAGACATTTTGCAACTATGAAATTTGTTCAATTTCACCCTGATAACTCTAGTTCAACCTCTGCAACAACTACTTGTTGTGGGTTGACATTTATGGAACAAATTTTTCCCAAACTCAAGTCACGATTTGAGAATTTTAATTGTTAATCTCACTCCAACTATCATGGCTTCATTGTTACTTCAAATTCGACCAATTCCAGGTCTGAATTTGCTAGAATAGATATAAAATCAAGAATGTCTCACCACTTGGCTGAATTTCTCGATTTTATCATGAATTTAACAACATAAATTGGGGCTTTTTCCCAATTATGCCCAATTGTTGTTACTTTTTACCATGGACACTCTACAAACTGAAATTTGGCCCTTTTGAAATCAATTCTCTGTGACATTTCGCTTCAGCTCAAACTTGCTTGGCCCATCTAGGATTAGTGTTTAAAACTAAATCTATGATACCATATTATAACGTCCTCCCCGACCACCCAGGCTGGGCCACGATACATGAGAGAACACTTTTATTCTCTCTCTGCGAAACATACTATAACATACCCAACATCCAACTGAGCTATGCCAGATAAATTTTTTGAACTTCATGCAATCAAAAAATATACATACAAAAATCTTGCATAAATTTATATATAAAACCTAAACAATCAAATGCATACTATAAATGCAAGGATTTATACTGAAATAATAGTAAACACATGCATGTAGCATATATAGGAAATACCCATAACTATAAGGATAGTTATAACCACACATATCATAAACCCATAAAAATAAACACTTAAATAACAACACATCATGTAAATTTATCACACAATTGACACTTATCTTGGTAGGAATATCACCAACTGTGTGCAGACCTTCCACAAACCTCCCAGCCTTAGACCACACTGCTCATCACTCTCAGCAGTGGGTCACCCCTGAGATGGGACTAAAATTCACTTGGGTAAAGGGATTCCTGACCAGGCTAATGGTTCATAGACAACAGGAAAGCCTCCATCACAGGTGCCAACTTAAACTAATATCCTATAGTGCCTCATTCCCCACATGTCTGTCCCACCCCAGGAAGTGTTCCTGTTCTCTACTCAACAGTCCTTCAGTTGCCCCACTTCCTTTACGGGCTTCAACAATAGGCCAAACAAGAAGTCTCAGAGAACTGTAGTTGTAGTTTAGCACCTTCAGAAAATAAATTCCCAATGATTCTCTCACCCAGAGAGGAATTTCTCATGGGCCTGACAACCCACCTCTTCAATATCCCACAGGCCTGACAACCCGCTTCTTCAGTCCAACTCCCAGGATAACCAGCTACACAAATAGGTATTGTTATGGATACAGGTTCAAGTACAATCATGAAGGTATGTAGGATATCTCAATGAGTGTGTAAATCATCATGGAATGGCTGAATGATGGGAGGAATGATGGTAAGCATCCTCAGAAATGAAGTAAGTCCAAACAATATGTATACATGTCCCCAACTTGACACTTGTCATGTTGGGAGCTACTTTAGCCCACTTGTCCCCATCTTTAGAACTTAGGATAAAGTAATTATCCATACTTTATAATTTAAGAAATATTAATATAATATTCGTTTTCGGCTTAATCTCCCTATCTTAGCCCCTTTTCCTTAACTTTTATCCCCCACCCTTTCCCTAACTAGTGGAGTTTAGTCCCCCATAATGTTTTATCGTGGTTGGTCTGTGCATAACAATGTATTTTATAGTAATGATGAGACATCTACCAAAATAGGTGTACTGGCCTTTAACATCTAGGCTCTTCGGCCTAATCAAAACATAAGCATATACACAAAGGCTCCCTAGCCTCAAAATCACGCGCACTTAAGTTACTGCATGCATATCCTAGAATGTGCACACTTCCTCATTTTACTGTGCAGTACATGCGTGCACTATGCCATGAAAGGTGCATACAAAAATGCTATAAAACAAATCACCATCTTAAGTACATTTTTATTTACATTAAAATTGGGTTCGTCCTAGGGATATTACATATATGTAGTAGCCACTCGCACTGACTCCCGCTGTTTAATATTCATATTTACTAGGAGTCTCCAAGCCAGATGGCTAAGAAAAATACCTTCTCTGATACAAATTCATGTTCCTCTTCTTCTGTAGACTCATCATCTGTATAAACTTTGACTTATGCCTTTCTTCCTGTGTATTGATCTCTCACTACAATTCCTAAAAGTACACTCTCTTGAACATGTTCCTTATCCAATTTCTCTTATTTTCTTTCTCGCACTACTGCAAATCATGTTATCTATGGGACCTGTTGTTTATTCACTTTTTCTTCGTGTTTTCTTTTCCATAATTTATTATATTTGATATCAGTGTTCTCTTTCATGGAAGTATTGATCATGTTTCTACAATCATGATTTTTATGTCCATATTTATGGCATTTGTAACATTCAATTCTATGTGGGGCCACATAATCATTTCTTGATTGAACATTTCTTCCGTAAGCCTTGCAATTTGCAACCTTATGTCCAAATTTAGTACAATAAAACAATGAGCATAAAAGAAATTTAGGTACTTGGCAGTGAATGATCTTCTTTGTTGTGTAGTCCTTCTGAATTCTTGGCTTGGCTGATCATGATCTTCTCTCCTATGGATCTATTCATCATTTTTGAATTTTCTTTGTTTCCTGAATGTGGTAGGTATTGTTGAAGATGTATCTCTATTATACTCATTCTTCTTTGATTCTTGCTAACCATGATTCATTCCTTTGATTAATTTTGCATAACTCTTACTCACTTCTTCATTCTTCTTTTCTAGAAACCTTGACTACTTCTCTTAATTCTCTATTGTTGATGTGTATATTTCTGTCTCTTCAATGCTCTTACTAAGCTTGATGATTTTACTTTTCAATGTGACAACTTCTTCTTCAAGCTTCCCAACCTCTTCTTCTTTCTCCAGCATCTGAATCTTCATGTATTCTTCTATTCTCTTTGTTTCTTCAAGTTGGATATTCAAGGAGATGATTTCTTGTTCAAGTCTTCTCTATTCTTGACCAAATTCTTCTTCAAGCTAATTTAAGTCGTCAGTTCTTTCCTTGAGATGATTTGTCAATATCTTTTCTCTCTTTTTTTATTCCTTTATTTTGGTTTCCAAACTCTACTTCTCTTTCATTGCTTCTTTTCTTAGTGCTTTTATTTCGGCTTCCAAACACAATTTCTCTTCCATATGACTTTTGTATGTTTCTTCAATCTTTATCGCTTCTTCTAGCTAAGATTTTAGTTTCACGATGACTTTTTGGGCTTCTTTGGAACTTTCTTGAGAATTCTTCTTGACCAATTGTTCCTCAAGTGACTGGTTCTTCTTCATTTCTTTTGTTAGTTCATATAGAGAATTGATTAATTCTCCTTCAATATCCTTTTATTTTTCATTCATCAAGTAAGGAAATTCAATTTCAAGATGTTTGTGCTCTTCACAAGTAAAACAAAATAACTCACTTCTATTGATTACACACTCTTCTTCTTTTGAATCTGTCTAACATGATGAGTATCTTACCTCTTGTTTTGTACCTTCATCTTCTTTAGCAATATCTGAATATATGATGTGAGAATAATATATATTATTTATCTTATACCAAAGTTCTTTATCTGATGAACACTATCACACTTTATCCTTTACTGAATAAGGTAATCCTTCCAAGATAAAATCCAATGTTATTTTGTTGTTCTTTTTTAATTCCTTCTTGGGTATAGTTTTTGGTTTCTTTGTATCATTGTATCCTGTAAAAACTAACTGAGAAAAATCATATCCATGTTCCCATAAAAAAAAAGTCATTATTTTTCTCCACATCTCATACTTCATACCTTTCTGACCATCGAACTATGGTATTCTATTTCTATACAAACTATTTCTCTCCATGATCTTCCTTCCAATGGTTAAATTTTTTCCTTGAAGGAACTTTCTTTGATACCAATTGTTGGAATACTGAGAGGGGGGGTGAATTGGTATGAGCAATTTATACCACTTTAAACCACAATATATATTATTTCACTTTATCAAAACATTTCAACAATTTATCATCAATGTATCATCTATGATTGCATCCAATATATATATATATATATATATATATATATATATATATATATATATCATAATCATGTAATCATAATCAACATCACATCAATACCATATCAAGAACACAATACACCAGTATTTACATAGAAAACCAAATGGAAGAAAACCACAAAATGCTTTCTTATATATATCAAGAATTCATTCATAGGAAGCACCAACTTCCCAATTATGTAGCTACAACTGGAAGGAGGATACACCACCCTATTTACAGGCTCAAACTTGAAGGAATCTATAACTCCCTGAATTCTCTGGCTCCAACCATAAGGAGGTTACAACCCCCTAGGTTCTCCAGCTCCAACCGAAAGGTGGCTACAATCACCTAGTTCTCAGGCTCCAACCCGAAGGAAGCCCCAACTCCCTGATTATTCAACTCCAACCAAAAGAAGGATACAACCCACTTTCCTTGCCCCATCCTTCCGCCCTAAAATATAAGTGTATACCAGTGGTCACTACCACAATTACTTACATTGTCACTACCACTGCCACATCAACTTGTAACCTATAAAACTATCACTTTATCCAACCTGTCACTGTATCCAATTTATATCTAACCTGTCAATGTCAACTTGTCATTGTATCCAACATGTATCCAACCTATCATTGTCAAATTTTCCAACCAATCACTGTCACAACAACCTGTCAAACCAATCACTGTCTCATCCACGAAACCAAATCCACTCTCATCTACATGTAACTCATGCCAAGATCACTAAGAGAATATCTCAAACCATATGCTCAACATCACCAACACGTGCCTCTACCAAGCATGTACCTATATCACCACATACCATCACAAGATATGTGTCTCAACCAAGTACCAGCCTATTCCATGCATCAATAATGCATCGGCATATACCTAAACCTTAACCATCAACCATGTACCATAGAAAATCCATCAACCATGCACGTATCACAACATGTACATCAACCATGCACCAACACTTTTACCATGTACCATACCAAATTCCAATCACGTGCCAACCATGCACATCAACCATGTACATTAACACCATACGATATACCATAATATATCATCAATGAAGTGCCTCAACCAACTACCATAAACAATGTGCCAATCTATCCAAGGTATGTACCAACAATGTATCTCAATGAGTAGATCTCAACCAACATGCACCATGCATCCAATGATGTCCCTTAATTCATATATCAAATCTCAAAAACACATGCCTCAAGCATGCTCCTCAATATCAGCAAGATGCAATCTCACAATATACCAAGCCTCAAGTATGCACCATAACATGTAACCCAACCATACACCAATATAGCCAATAATGCTTGTAATCAATGTACCATAACATCACCAATAGTTACTATACCATCATGTATCATACCATAACCAAACATGTAACCCTTAATACTTACCTCTGATCCTATCACTAACTTGATACTCTATAACAATGACCTATAACTTCTTCACTGACCTCAACAACCATGAACTAGGATCTCTTATCAACCTTTCATTATCATTTCATAGATACATGACTTTCTCTTATACAGCTTGTTATCACTGTAATAATTTCTTGGAACCCAAGTCTCGAGACTTAGAAGGACACAAAATCAGTATAGAAGAGTGATAGACTGGCAGGATGGAGCTACATATGGTAGACGAGGATAAATATGGTGGAGATCTGATATCGATGGGATCCGATAGATTGTATATCGTGGGTGTTGCCAATCAATGGTCATAAAAGGTATCGGGACCAGAAATAGCTTGGATTTTAAGATATTGAAAGTGGGCCTATGAAATCACCATGGTTTTGTGTCGAAGCTACATGGTGCCTCCATACGCATATCGGGGGGAAAAGCGGTTGAGCTCAAAACCTCTCAATTACACCCTGATATCATGTGTCAAGATATCATTGAATGTGTCAGGTCTGAAGATCGCAAGTGGAAAACGAAGGATGAAATCCAGTCAAATCATGTTGAGGCACTTGTCTAAGTACTTTTCATCCATTTTATACCAAGTGATTGTCGCCAAAGGACTGATTCAAAAGCTCATTATTTGAACTCAGAGGCCGAACGGGATAAGTCGTAGTCCTTGCTAGCACTTTCTTCAGTAACCTATGATTGGTACTCAATGATGTCTTCCTTTCAAAATATGGACGACATTACTCTGTTTTGGGCGATCAACATTTCATTCCTGAACAGGGTAATTACAAACTGAATCAACGTCTTAATCTTTGTACAATCAAGGGAGATAAGCTCGTGCTTTCTGGAAAACCAGAGAAAATGGATGAGACAAACCAAGTGGCCTCCAGTGAACCAGGATATTCCAACAATATGAGGAATTTATTAGTAAAGAAGAAAGAAAAGCTTGTCGCACGAATACTGGCAACAAAATTTCACACGAAGCCCATGGAAGAGCTAGAGAAGATAAAGAGGTCAGATTAAATCCCATCATGAAGGATTTAATCATCAATGGATACACCGATGAGAACCACACGCAAGTTGTCAAGAGGAAAAGGAGAAAACGACAAAAGACAAAAGTTGATGCAGAAGCGGTTGAAAGCATTGGAGAAACCAACCTGCTTGGCTGGACACTTTAAAAGAAGAAATTGCTAATCTCAAATAGATTTCAAGATAAATTAAGTATGTTTTAGAAAAAAATTTAATAATATAGACACGCCATTCAAATAGAAAATATCAAATATAATGTCCCCTAGAATATAGGAGTACAATTGTTGTACATTACTCCTTCGTTATAACTGATGTTTATTTCTGGGTATTTTGGGGAAGACAATTGGTTTTGAATCCCAGATGTAATTTATCTATATATACTATTACAAAGAAAAATTATTGGTTGGACTGACCGGCGGGGGGCCTACCCTCATAGCAGGAGGACTATGTAACTTTTTGGACCTAAAATGAATATGTGTGTGTGTGTGTGTGTGTGTGTGTGTGTGTGTGTTGGCCTTTAAATTCCCCATGAAATGATTCTAATGGTGGTGATATGAGATTTTTTTTCTCTCATTAGTATGTTTTTCCTGTATCCCTAAATTCCATTTTCATTTTCTTCTGTTCAAATTGGAGAGTTAAAAAGATCATAATTCGTCGTATGATGCTCTCGCCTTTAAGCAATTTGAACTGTGTGTTTCTTCTTAATTGACTCATAATTTATTTCAGTAATGCTTTGATGCAATTATGTGTTTTCTCTTTCCTCTAACACACTTCTTAAATACAATTTACAACTCAGATTCAATACCTCATTTAGCCTTTATCCTCTGAAGAGTTCCACTGGCTAGTCATTGTTTTTATTCACTTTCAAAATTTTGGCTCCATAGCCCTAAGTGTCCCTCCCCTTCCTAGCCAACAAATTTATAAAACCTCCTAAAATAGACTAAATATATCCACCGAGTGCCAAATAAATATCTAGTGACATGAGAGAGCCCTCTCTGAGTTGAGCAGGCTAGTGCCCAGCTCTGAAGTAGGTTGAAACAATTACCTCTGTCTTTTTTCTATTCAACCGGGCAAAATTTACAGAGTGCTAACATTCTAGTGTCATTGTTGGGGAAGAAATTGAAAATTTTCCCTTGGGAAAGAACGACATGGTTGATTTCTAAGGTATGAGAACATAAGACACTTAGGAACACATTGGTTGTATTCCTGCTCTGGCAACTCCACACATCAAAAAATCAGTTTGAAGGTGATTATGTTGGTAGAAGAATCCATAAATTTAAATTTTCACTGGAGACTCCACTCTCAATGTAGAATCCATCTTACGACACATCATTGATGGCTCCACTATCCGAAGATGAGATCCCTGATAGAGGTATGAAAAGGAATTATGGAAGAAAACAAGTACTTAAAATTGGATTTTCTTCAAGGCATTATCTTTTTTAATATAAGTTGCCTCTAGTCCTTTCCTAAACATGCTAGACAATTGTTTCTTCACCTACTGTATGCCAATTATGATCATGTTAACCATGAAATTGCATATCCTCCTCTTAGGCTTGTACAAATATCTCCTCAATTTATTACTGACTTTGATCAAAATCTCCCACCTGAACCACATGATAACTACAACCAAGTCGATAAACCTCATGAGACCAAGGATGATATTTCATCTCCTGGGTTTGATTCAACACCCTCCAATATCTAGCACAGATACAGACCCTTAAAATTACCCCATCTCCTTCATGATTTTCCTCCAAAGAACTATGAGTACCTACCTGTGTTTTATGGGGAACATAGTGCAATCACAGCTGAGAAACACGTCCAAGGGTTTGAGAATTTTATAGACTTGTTTGAGATTGACCATGATGATGTTTGTATGAGGGATTTATCTTAATCCTTGAAGGGATACACCAAATAATGGTTTAAACATTTGAAGTCGGAAACAATTAGCTTATGGGAAGAATTGAAGAGTGTTTTTTCGAAGTTTTGGGCTGAGAAGAAATCCCTAGACCTGCAGCTTACAAAATTTTATGCCTTGAAAGAGAAAATTAATGACACTATTTCCACTTTCATTCGAAGGTTCTCTAGTACTTATTATGATTTTTCTAAATAAATTCAACCCACTGAAGTTGTTGCCATGCTTCAGTATACCACTACTCTTCACCCAGAGTTGTCTTTCCTCTTGATGGAAAGAAAACCTAAGAACTTACAACAAATGTTCAATGATGCTCAGGAGATCCAACATAATATCCTAGCATGTCAACAGATTCAAAGTGAAAATTTGGGTACCCCAAGACATGAGAATCAATATGAACAGATAACACTTGACTAAAATCTTGAGCATAAAACTGATGATATCATAGGTCCTCTTGAAACATTGAATGCTAATGATTTTGCAGAAGATTATATTCCACCTATTGAAAGGGAAAGCACTTATGTGGTTCTTAATACATCCGATGAAAAGAATGAAGTTGACTATTTCATATATTGATTTATGGACAGTCAAGAAGACAAGTGTGCAAATCAGTCTATTGAAGAGAAAGTAGATGCTCCAAGTTTTTCCTTGCTAGATGATATTGCAGGTGTTGTTGATCTGCCCATATATGATGAATATGTTAGAAAAATAGGACCACGGAGCAATAAAATAAAAAAAATCCAGAAACAAAACAAAGAAGACACTCAATACAAGAGAGACACAGATTTACGTGGTTCACCCAGTGTGGGCTACGTCCACCAGAG
>SNQJ01S0071482.1:55504-66492 GCA_010110895.2 Picea sitchensis | reverse complement strand
CTTTCCATGCATTTACTAAGAAAAGGGGATTTAAATCTAGGGATGAAGGTAGAAAGTAATTTCTATTTGGTCATATCTGCATGCAAAGTACGAACTCTATTTGCTCGTCTGTAGGGTGTTTTTCCCAACAACAACCCTCGCACATGGGATGAGAGACTTCCCTATGTCCAACATAGCTATAACTGAGCCCTGCATAGCTCAATCGGTCATAGCCCCTTTCAGGTGGGGTTGGGATTCTCTCCTACTCCAGCTGAAGCTGACAAAGCCACCCGGTTCATTGAGTGGATCCAGCACATCCACCAGCAGTTTCAGGATATCCTACATAAGTCCAATAACAAGTACAAGCAACGCCATGATCAACATCGGGTGCCACATAAGTTTCAGATGGGCGACAAAGTTTGGCTGCACTTGTAGAAAGAACGACTTACATGACCCCATCATAAGCTTCGCCCACTCCGTTATGGGTCGTACACCATCACCAAGGTCGTGGGGGATAATTCTTTTGAGCTCAACATTCCTCCTTTCCTTGGCCTACACCCAGTGTTCAACGTGGATCTCCTTCGCCCTTATTTCCCAGCAATATTGGACACCTCAAAAGTAGAGGAACAACTGACACCAACAGAGATCAATCCCGACTGCATACAACATGCATACAATGATCATATTGTGGACACACATATCAAGGCCACTCAAGAGAAAAGGATCCATCTTTATCGAGTCGTCAAAGCAAGGTAACTCCTACACCAAGGCAAGTGGCTCACCCAAGGCCAAATTCAACAGAAATTTCCTCATCTGATGGGGGAACTCAACACAATGGATACCATTTATTCCTAAGGAGGGAGGATTGATAAAAGTTGATATCAGTGGCCATCCACCTTTTCCAACTGGCTCAAAATAGTTTTCTAACAATTTTGGCAATTTACTATTTTTAGCAGTTTTAACTTCTGGGGCTATTTTGAGGACCTAAATGAAGGTTTTTTGAGATCGAGTTTCTCAATGATATCGAAATGCATGATTTATCCCCCATTATTAATCTACTCGATGATACCTTTCCAATGGGCTATCATATTCCTAAAACGGAGATCATATGCAAAAGTTACGACCATGGGAAGTTGATGTACTAACTTACCCAAACGGGGCCCACATGACTTTTGGCACTTCAACTCCTAGGGTTATGTTTTTGGATGTCCAGGGTTTTGGGAATTCATGTTTAATGTAAAAAGGCCTTCAAATCCTCACTTTAATCATATTCTTGTGAATGAGAGCAGTCGTCACATCTCTGCTCAGAGATAATCTGCCACCATTCCAGCAAGCTTGTTTCCGCTGCATTTTATAGTTTCCTCTTATTTCCTTATTGAATAGAAAACCAATTTTACTGTATCTCTATTATTTTGTGTTAATCACCTATTAATAATCTATAGTCATTCCATTCTATGCATAAAATATGGATCAGTCGAAGAGACGGAGTTCATCTGAGACGTCTTTCAGCTGAGGACAAGTGTCAACAGATCTTCCATTTCGGGAGATAGCCACTTCGGAGGAAAGTGGAGTCACGAGAGTTGAGAAATCCCGAAGTAAATCATGACCGTCGATTTGAGGGAGACACACGTTGAAATATCGTCGACTTCAGGTGAAATCACTCCAGAATAAAGTGAGTGGGGAGAGGTTGAAACTCCCGAAGCCTGAAGAGTCGAAGTAATTTATAGTCGATGATCTGTGGGAGATAGATGCTAGTATATCACGTACTTCAGAAGCAAGGAGAAAACAATGCGGAGTAGAAGGATGCCCGAAGTGGATCCCCACTTTCGAATGAGAGGGTCATGTGGCGCACAATCCTTAACTTCGGAAGAAAACACTCCGAGATAAAAGGTGGTGTGAGCATCCGTGATTCTCGAATGCCGAAGTCCCAAAGTGGATCTGAGCCGTTGATTTAGATGGATGTGTGGCGCTCGATCTATAACTCCAGGTACGGAGTACTTCAGAGGAAAAAGAGGTGTAGGGATGTTTGAAACTCCTGACCATCTAAGTCCTGAAGTAAATCAGGGTCATCGAAATCCCTAAGGACACACGTCGTCCATTCGTGAACTTTAGAGGTTTGCCACTTCGGAGTATTCACATTGTGGTCGTCTTGACGCCTGTTGTCTTGGCGTCTGGTGATAGCCCGCAGTCATATATAATTATAGGGGGATGAAAGAACCCAAAGAACTTGGGAGAGGATATATGCCTACTCTGAGCTTGTCTCGGAGCATGGAGATCATAGTTGGAAAGCTCTGGAAGAGCATAATGAAATAGAGACCCCAAATGAGGGTATTGATTCTCCTAAGAAGAGTGAAAATTTTGAGTCTCCACCGTGGGTGTGTTACACGAATAGAGTGCACAATGCAATCTCACCCGAGATGGTTTATGGGTGACTGCAGGACACATATGTATGCAGTCATGGAAGGGATTGGGGGATGTTCTTTATTACTTCTTATTTCTATTCAACCATGCATTTGATTACAATATTCATCAGATCCATTCATTCATTCCTTCATTTTCATATTTATTCTAGTACGAGCTATAAATAAATCATCCATTCATCTATATAGCCATTCAATCATAACTACAGAAATAATAAAATATTAAAACAAATTGCACACATGGTTTTACCATGGTTCACCCCCCCTGGAGCTACGTCGACAAAGATCTTCTTCTTCTTTTCTTATTCATCAAAAGGCATTGCACACATTACATCATAGCAAAGAGTAGTGAGGCAGACTAGGATTGCACCAAGCTCCACATCTTGGGACTTGACCCTCAGCTACTTTGACCTCATCCGAGCTCTACAACTCTCCAAACAAACTTCGACTCACAAAGACTCCAAAATAGGTTCTCCAAAATAGACTTATCACACTCATAATCTAGATAGATATGCTTATGATGATCATCTAATATACCTCATACTCCTTGTTTATATTACAAAATTGGGTTAGAAACCCTTACAATACATCCCAAAACCCTAGCCCTAACTTGGCTAGGTTTGTCCACATTTGCATCAGATTTCTACAAATCTCGTCACACGTGCTGCTTTTCCTCAAAACGTGGCACACTCTCTTTCTTGGTCCAATCTGCCTCAATTTATGTGGTGTTCTCCAAACATGCCTTCTCCAACATCCCCCCAACACTAATATGTGGCTCATCCCAAGCCACTTATCCTTATAACACCTTCTGCACCACTACCTCCAACGCATGGAACTTATTTCCTAATTCTGTCGCTTTCTCTTTAGCCTCTGCGCTCTTTCCTGCTAGTGTCTCCAAACCTTGCACTGTTATGTGCTCTTTCAATACTTATCTTCTTCCTACTAGTGCATGTTCCCATCTTCCCTTCTCTGTTTGGAGCGTTTCTATCATTCCTTCGACTTGTTGTTGAAATGGCTCCAACTGAGCTTAGATTGCTTGTTTCTCCTGCTACACAGTCTTTACTTCTTCCTGCAAGTTTTTCATCTCATGTGTGGCCTTCATTCTTAGGGATACGTCCATAGTCTTTTTCCTCTTCTTCAAGTCCCGAACTTCTACGTTCATTTTTTCCTCTCTCTTCTCCAGCTGCTAGATCTTTTCATCCTCTTATAGGCTCGTCCAAATATGTGCGATCTTGTTATACAATTCTTCCACTTCTTCAACCTATTGCGCTATAATCTCTATGTGTGTAGAATCCTTTTTTTCTCTCTTCTCCCGTACTTCTGTAGGTGTGCTCAGAGTTAAATTCTATGTTAAGTCTGATATCTCTTGTTTGTATCTCTCCATGGTCTGTGCAATTTGTTGTATCTTCTCTTCTGCTATAACTTCATGTGCCTGTGCGTAGTCTGGTATGTTCTTGTATACCTTTGTAAGATTCTTCTCTAAATTATCCATGTGTTTCTTCTCCTCCTCCTTTTCCAATGTGATCTGCTCACATGTCACTTACAAAATCTTCTTCACCTCGTAGTCGAGTGTTAGGTTGATGGCATCCACCCTAGCTCTAGACTTTACTTCCTGCATTACACTCGCTTGTAGTCCATATAGTGCCTTCGTAGGTATGTTCACCAGAACCAACTCCATATGTTCCACGTCCTTTACTGGTCTCTGTGTTCTGTTTTCATCCATCTCCAACATTTCTTGTGTGACTTTGAATCTGTCATTGCTCACTACTATTGTCTTCACGATATCTTCTTGTTATTTTTGTGTTGATGCTTCATGTGCTTGTTCTTTCTAGTGTGTTTTTGGATGATGCGATGTATTTAGTTGCAGTGTATGTAAGGTGTCATGTACTTCTACTAATTTTTCCATGATTTATTCCCTTTGTTTCTTTGTTGTATGTACTACATCCTCTCCTTTATCTTGGACTTTGTCTGCGACCAACTCGGCAACGTCCTCTGTAATAGTGATGGTTGGAGGATTCTTGTGATACTTCATCTTTTTCCTTATTTATGTCTCCTATGTTCTCGTTCTCTTCTTTGTTGGGTTTAAGGTCTACACCTCGATTTTCTTCTTTGTTGCTTCCCAATCTTTTACTTCCTTCAAATGAGAGATATCTCCCTTCTCTCCATGCCCTTTTACTCTTGTCCTTGGCATTGTATCTTTATTTCTTGGCTTCTTGTTTGTTGTGTTGCTTCTTGAAGCTTGGTCGTGCTATGCAACCTTCCTTGTATTATCTGTTGGACTGATTGTCTTCCTTGATGTTCCCGCTTCTGCTGGTTCCTTAGGATTTGTTCCTTTCTTTTTTGTTGTTGGAACCTTCCACTACACAGGACAGTCTTTCACAATCCAGTCCACTTCTTTGCGTGATGTATAATATCTCATTTCCATCCACCTATTCTTTGGGTCCCTTGTGGCCTAAATCCACAAATGATGTCTTGAATCCTTGAAATTAGGAATCCCTTCATTTCCTTAACCACTTCAACTTGGATCCTCTGGAAATTGGTTGTCTTCTATTGCATATCCTCCAATAACATGGAAAATACTACATTGTTGTCCTGTTGTTTCTTGGGGTCCTTTGAATGCCACAAAGTTTCATGTCATGTTGCATAAAATTTCCCCTTCTTGTCTAGAAAAGATGAAAACTTGGGATCCTACCAGCCCACCAATACTATCAGTATCATCAACAAGGAGCAATGGAATTTTGTTCCATTATCCTATGCATCTCTGCAATCTATCATAAATTGGTTCAACAAGTATGGTGCCTAGTTGAACACTACACTATTTGCACACTGTGCAACTATTGCTATAACTCCTGCTAAGGCTTCTTCCTTTCTGCACTTTCTCAAAATTTCGCAAGCCATCAGCTTTGTAGCAAACTTGGTTGCATGGTCGTTAATATCCTTGATGATTAGTTGTTATAGAAATATTTGCCTCACCCTATGCAATCTTGCACAGAAGGCCCTTTTCCATTTCTCCATGCAGACTTATAATCCTTGTTTGTAAATCCCAGAGTTAAAAATACATATTTTTCCACATGTATGCATCTTGCCTACTATACAACATGTGTTCCAAATCTAGTTGTTGATAGTCAGATCTATGACTCAACTCACTAGTTGTTGTTCCAAATCTCCATATTGTTGATAGTCAAGAGGTTTATGATTTACATATGTATGATGAGTATGAGAATGATTATGATACTGATTTTATAAAGAAACCAGTTGTATGTCTTATATCGGAAAATGATTCTTTTTAGAAAATTAATGACAGTCTTCAACCTACATATCATAATTTCACAATTGCAAATAGAGAAAGTAATGATCCTACTGGAGGTGATTCTTTATCTTTGTGCTTTGCTTCTTTTGAGTTGTTGAGAAATGCTTTTAAAGACACTAAAGAAGCACATAAGTTTGAGTTTTTGAAAAATCACATAGGGTTTCTAGAACTGGATAATGAGATATGCCAACAACATCTTTTCCAAAACCCTTATGTTGAAAGTCGGCTTCTCTTTTTTTGAGATTTCCAAAGAAACATATGAATATAAAAAATTTGAAATTTCCTTATTTGAAACCCTAGATGGTGGCCCAATTTATGATGATCACAACGAACAAATGCAAGAAAAAAGTGAAGAGGAGAAGATTATTTCAAATGCTCGTAAAAAATAAGGTTTTGCATTTATTGAAAGTTTAAACTTAGGTTTTCCAGACAGTCAGATCAGATTTGTGTTGAACAGTTGGAAGATGTTCCAATTGATGAATGCCCATAATACATGAATTTTATTTTTGACGTACATGATGAGGAAAGTGATCAGACTATTGCTAATGTTTTTGAGAAAGATCTTGAGATTGAAGATTTGGATCAAAGATAATCTTCTATGAAGAAAGAGGCTGGTATGTTACTCTATGTTGAGCAAGAAAAAACTATAGATATAGGTTGTCCCTTCTTTGTTATTGATCAACAAGTGGTATTTACTCATGTTTTTCAAGATCTTTTTGCATTCTTGTTGCAGACATCAGAGAAAGAAATTTCGGGGGCTTTCCTGGATTTTAATCCGCGCCAAGTGCTGACAAGAAGAATTAAGATTGGCATATACAGATTTGGAGTAAAATCCACCATCAAGTCTCATAAAAAGTGAAGACAGGTTGTTAACAGTCGAAAATCTCTTAATGAGCAGATTCATATAAAAGAAGTCGTCGACGTTGTTCCTCAAGAAGAACTTGCCATTGTTCTTGCAAGGACTAGCTCCAAGAGAAGGAGACTCGATCGCCTGCACATGAGAGGACCATATGCTGAGTTCAAGTATGCAAGGAATCAAAGGGAGCACTAAGGGGATCGATTCAAAAATTGTGAGTTCCCTAATCCAAGCCATGGATGCAATGAGAGATTGCGGGCATCAATAATGTATTCTTGAGCAACATTACTAGCTCTTGAGGTTCACCAATGACTGCTAGAACCTATTCTAAGGGACTGGGCGAATCTCAAATGTTTCGGATTGGACCATTGCCAGGAGATATCGCAGAAGTTGAAGCATTTTTTCATATATTCAGAGTGGCTGAGCAACTTCACAACTTTATAATGAATAATTTCTGCAGCCCCGTCACAGGAGAATGCACAGTCACTTATTTATCAGACTTGGGTAATTTTACATTAGCAGGAGGTTCAGTGTTTATTTGCAGGTTTTGACATCAGTTGTAGTGAGCAGAAAGTAAATTTTCATGTACAGAAAAGTTCGCAGCGAATCCTGCAAAGGCGCTGCGAACTTGTTGAAATTGAAATAGTTTGCAACGCAGTTGCTGCGAACTACAGTCTGACAAATTTGAGCTTTGGAGGGCTGCCAGCTGTCAAAGGAGTTTCCAGTGAACGTATAAATGGGGTCATGCAGCAGAGAATCAACTTTATGATCAATATATTGAAGCATTGTGGATGGTTTGAAGATGGTTTATAACAGTTTTGAAGCGAGGGTCAAACAGATATTTTGCAGCACCCGGGGGCAGAATTGACCTAGGGACGCTACAAACGTTCCTAATTTTTCTCAAGCTTAGCTTATACATCAAATTTTTTCCCTCACATGGATGAATAGACATCAAGGCAGCGCGGAACCATTAAATGAAGATAAATCCTCATCTACATGTGATGTCTATCTTTCGAACGGCTAAAGGAATCCTAGTAAAAAACTGAATCCTAAAAAGTAGGAGAGGAGTTACACCTGTGACTACCTTTTTGTAACCTCTTCCTAAAAGTTAGAGACCAATTGTTATGATTCAACATCTTTGTAACAATTTTTTTTAGAAGGAGATAAGGCTCGAATCCGGAGTTGAGAATGCAAGAGGTTCTATAAATAAGAAGAGAAAGGACTTGAAAAAGGTTCACTTTGGGGTTTTAAGAGTAGGAGAAATTGTGTGTATGGTTACTCGAGGTCTTGTGTTGTAATCATTTTTGCCATTGAAGATTCATGAAAGTTGTTTATCAGATGTTGTGTTTCTTTGTTATCATTTTACCTTATCTTCTTGCTTTAATAGATTGCAGTCTTTGAAGATCGTAACTGCCCTTGATTGATGGATTCATGACCAAGGATTTGTTGTAGCTTTCCTATTAATCATTGTTTATTTTTCATGCACTCTTTAATCTATTTGCAGAAAAGATCCATGTATGATGGTTATTCAGCCTTTTTTTATATCTTGCATTCTTCTACCCACAATTGCATAAGCCTTTTTCTGGTAGGCAATTTGATTGCCTTTTATCTGCAAGATGTTATGACTCCATGCCCAATGGAATGCCTCTGTAGACAGTCTACTTCCCTCTCTCTCTTGCGCTTTCTTGCTAATCCACTCAAGCATAAACTTATTTTAATCATTTAATCCTAAATTCTGATGGGTATTAGGCTTACATCTACAACAATCTAGGTGTGACTTCTAATGCTAACAAGCTCCACAACTCTCAACCAACACTTACTTACTTAAAACTCACAAGTTACTTAAGACATACTCTCATAAAAAACATGATACTCCTAGCTACCTCATACAACATATTTTTATACTACAAAAATGGGTTAAACCCTTTACATCAAAGACCAAAACCCTAACCCTAAGTGGATTAGATTTGTCCATATTGTAAATTCTTGTGCGTGGTTGGTCCTCGATCCAACCGTTTCCTCGTCGCGCCACGCCTTTCTTCTTTCCTATACTGCTTTTCCCTGATTTCTGGTGCACTGGTTTTCCTTGACTTCCAATGTGTGCTCCTTTTCTGGTCCCTTTTTTAACTGTTTCAATAATTGTTTCACATTTCTCCAAAATAGTCTGTGCCAAATCACCCCCAACACTCACTTGTGGCTTGTCCCGAGCCACTCAAGTAGTGTTTAAATCATCACTGACTTCTCCAACTCCTGGAATCTGCCTAAAATTTCTTCAACTCGAGTCTTTACCTGTGCGCTCTTCTCTTCTACAGACTTCATAGTCTGCACAGTAATATGATACTTTAGCATTTATTCAGTCTCCAACTGAATGTTTTCAATATGCCCCTTGGTTGCATCAATCTCTGTCAACATCTACTATGCACCTTCTTGAAGTGGCTCCAACTTATCCTTCCTCGACTGCTTCTCTGCTTGTACATTCTTCAATTTTGTTTGCAAGTTCTTCAACTCTTGTGCACTTCTCAAACTATCATGTATTGTCATTGCCTTCTACTTCTACTTCAAGTCCTGCACGACAATACTTACTCGATCTTCCTTTCGTTCCAACTCCTGCAATTTTCATCCTTCTGGAAATTAGTCCATAATTATGCACTCCTATCATATAACTATGTGACTTCAAGGATGCTTTGCGCAATGTTCTCCATGTGACCTATCATCTCTTGTTCTCTTTGTGACCTAAATTCTGGTGGCATACTTGGTTGTAGGAGCACCATCAAATCAGTGATGTGGATTTTATAATCTTCCATGGCCTATGCTATCTTTTCAATCTTACCTTCTATTTGTATATTCTCTCCTTTTTGCACATTGTCAGGAATTTTCTTGAACACTTCTTCTATGCATTTCTCTATCCAACCAACATGTTTCTTCACTTACTCCCTCTCAACCTGCACCTGTTTGATTGCTATCTTTAGTGTGTCGCTTACATCCTTATCCAAGTGTAAGTTTGTCGCATCTACATGTTCCCTTGATTGAATCTCCTATGTGACACTGACTTGAAGTATATACAATGCTTTGGCTGGGACCTTGGACAATTCCAAGTCTAAGTGGTCTATGTCCTTCAATTTTTTCTACGTTGTCTCCTTATCCATATGCAGCATGTCTTGAGTGATACAAAAATTTCCAACGCTATGATCTAAACCGTCTCCTGCTTAGGAACTGTCGTTTTTTTATAAGTCTGTTGTGGTTTCACCTTCTCCTTATACTGCGTTGTATTCAATTGTAGTTGTGCCAATGTGTCCTTAACCTCTATCATCTTCTTGATGATCTCCTCTCGCTACTTCTCAGCATCGTACCACGCGTATGTTGCATGGTCCTACACTTTTTTGGCGACTAGTTTTGCATCATATTCTGTTAATGTATGCTCAGGTATTCTCTTGTGTGCCCTCATCTTCTTTCCTTGGCCTTCTTCCTACAAGACTGTCCTCTTCATCGACAGAGTTTTTGTTTGTGCTATAGTCGTTGGTATGTCCATGTCAAGGATATCTCCACCTCCTCCTAGTTCCTCCTATGTAGGAACAATTTTCTCCTTCTACGTGCCTCCATTTCCTACTTCTGCGCGGTCCTTCTCCTGCACTGAGGGCTTTGGAATAATATTCTATTTTATTGGTTTTCTCATTGTCATGCTCCCTCTAGTATCCTTGGCGCGCTTTGCATCCTTCCTCATATGTTTTGTTGGATTGGTTGATTTCTGCGACGGTTCAACTTCTACTTGTTGCTTTCCTTTTGATGCCTTCTTGGAAATCATGGGTACCTTCCATTCTTCAAGCTAGTCTTTCATGGACCATTAGACTTCTTCTCCTATCACACAACACCTCATCTGCAACAAATTCTTGTTGGGATCCATCTTGGCTTGGATCCACATGTTTTTCTTGGAAACCTGAAAATTAGCTATGTTTTTATGTTCTTCCACCACTTCTGGTGGTATCCTCCATGTCTCAGCCACTTTTTCTTGCATCTCATCAAAATACATCGAAATATGTTGGAATTTTCCTTCCAAGTTTTTTCGTTTGAAGCATGCCATAAAGTTGTATATTTCATTGTGCGACACTTTCCTATCCTTTGGTGAAACACATGTGTTTAGGGTGTCCCCAACCAACCAATTGTTATAGGATAAATCCGTAAGTGCGGACACGAACAGATCTCCCTAGATCCACCTGGATCTAGAACAAAACAGGACAGAATAATACACTTTCCCTAGATCTAGCCTACTGAATTAACTAAGAGATGAGGATCTTGGACATACCTTATGAACGCTTTCCTTAGATCTCTGTTGTTCCAAGATTTGCTCCAATGCTCTCGTCCCGTCCAGATTACAACAGAACGAACCAATCGAAGTAATGGCAGAATAATATATTCAATAACTAGT
>SNQJ01S0071482.1:17202-49805 GCA_010110895.2 Picea sitchensis | reverse complement strand
AAATAGAGTTCAGACCTTGCATGCAGATATGACCGAATAGAAATTACTTTCTACCTTCATCCCTAGATTTAAATCCCCTTTTCTTAGTAAATGCATGGAAAGATCAACCTACCTCATTACCGGCGTTTGATGTCGATCCTCCGCTGTGCTTGATTACTTGTTCGCAATACTCCTTCCAAAGCTGACCTGCATTCAAGACAAGCAACAACTATGCATGCATACTACTTATATACTAATGGGTTATAAATCCAAACATATACTGATCAAACTATAAACAGTTCATGAATTGGGACGGGAAAAGCATTTTATTTATTACTTTGAATGATTCAACTTACAAAAGTTGAGACCGACCACCACTCCTCGAACCTGATCTTGGGATCCTCTTCTTCTGTCCTTCAACTGCTTTGCTTTAAATCTCCTTTGGCACAAGGAAAGGCTAAAGGGTTGGGACAATGGGAATACGTAAATGGGTAGAGTTTCTTTGCTATATTTTTCCTCCTTCCAAATGAGACCCCTACCCCTTCTTTTATAGGCTAGAAGGAGCTAGGTATTTGGACAAACCCTCTACCATGCATGGCTGGGAGTTTCAGTTAACTCACCCATAGATTTTTGTTTTGTTGGAAACTTTCCTCTTTTCGTGCTTTTGTTAGTCCACGCAGGCTATTTTGGGTCAGCCAGCATGTACACGCGTGCAGTAATGGATTAGGGCGTGTGGGCCTTTATAAAAGAGGAGTTTGAAAGAGTTGTTCAGTAGTGCTTTGGAAAAGAAGGGATATGAGTTGGCTTGATGCCAGGTAAGCATGTGTGGTGCAATTTAGGGTTATAACAAGGGTGCTTTTAATTATACATGCAAAGGATATGCACAATCATTCGATTTACGACCTCAGTTTGGCCATCTATCTGGGGGTGGAAGGTCGTGGATTTTGTGAATTGGGTGTCCAACAGTGAACAAAGGCTCGAACAGAATGTACTGATAAATCAACTGTCCTGATATGAGACAATGGTTTGTGGGATTCGAAAATGTACCCAGACTCATTCAAGGAAGAGCTTGGCAGTGGCCTCTGTTGTGATGTTCTTCTTCCAAGAAATCGAAATCGCCATCTTAGAAAAGTGATCAACAACCACAAAAACACAGTCATTTCCTCACTTGGTGGATAGGAGGCCCGACATGTAGTCCATTGAGATGGATTCCCATGGCCTGTTAAGAGTAGGAAGAGGGGTGTACATGCCTTGTTTATTAGTGGTCGGTTTGGAAATAGTGTAGGCAATGCAGGACCTGATATACTTGTTGACCTCCTGTCGAAGTTTCGAGAAGTAGAAATGTTTATGTAGCATCACCACTGTCTTTTTGACACTGAAGTGTCCTGCCACCCGACTATAGTGGGCTTCCCAGATCAGCTTATCTTGCTCGCTTGATGGAACACAGATATGGCCCATATGACACAACAACCCATCTTGAATATGGAAATTATCGATAACTGCATTTGCACCCAACATTTGGTAGGTGGTGGCGAAGTCCGGGTCTGTCTCATAGAGTTGGGGCCATCCAGAGATCTCATGGCCGCAAGAGTCTAGAACTATGGTGAGTTTCATGACTGGCGGTCTGTTGAGGCAATCATCGACACAATTGGTGCTTCCTGTTTTATACTTGATGTTGAGGTGGAATTGCTGCAAGTATGTGGACCACTTTTGATGGCGGTCATTCTGAAATTTTCCTTGTGTCTGCATGAACTACAGTGGCTTATGATCAGTGTGGATGACTGTCTCCTTCCAAAGAATGTAATATCTCCATTGGTGGTAGGCTTTCACAATGGATTACATTTCTTTGTTGTAAGTAGGATACTTACGGACAACATTTGATAGTGTCTCACTATGATAGGCCATGGGGTGGTTGTGCTGAGTGAGAACGACGCCCACGACATAGTCTGAAGCATCTGTCTCGATCTCAAAGGGCCGCTACAGGTCTGGTATGGGGATGAGCATAAGCGTTGCTTCAAATCATCGAATGCTTGTTGTTAGGACTGGCCCCACACAAATTTCTCCTTACCACCACCCCTATTTATTTGGTTGAGGGCCCATGCAATATGGGAGAATCCCAAAATCCCAACAAAAACCTGCAGTATAAATTAGCAAGGCCCAAGAAGCTCCAAAGCTCAGTGAGTGTGGTTGGGGATGGCCAGTCACGGATGACTTGGATCTTGGTTGGATCCACATGTACACCATGTTGATCAATGATGTAGCCCAGGTAATGGACCATGTCCATGCCGAAGGAGCATTTTTCCAAGTTGGCGTATATCTTATGATGCCACAGGGTGTGCATAACCTATTTAATATGCTGCAAGTGTTTGACCCAAGTCTTGTTGTAAATGAGAATGCCATCCAGATACACCACTATAAAAGTATTGGTGAATGGCCACAGGATATCGTCCATCATCCTCATGAAAGTGGTGGGACTGCCTCGGGTATCCTATACAATTTCATGTTCAAAGTAATAATAACAATACAAGACCTAGACTCATATACAACATGACATTTCCATAAATAAGGTTGGCCCAAAAGAACATCAAAAACTTTGAGAGGAGAAACATCATACAATACCTCGTCTTTGAAGGGCTTGATGTCGTACGATAGTTGACATTATTGGCTGACGCGGAGATCACTTCCTTGGCAGAGCCATCCAATGGTGTAGGGTTGTGGGTGTGACATTGTCGGTAGGGCCATCCATTTGATGACCTCTGCTTTGATGAGGTTCTTCTGGTTATCGCTATCAACGATGAAGTGCAGTGAAGTGCCTTTTACCCACATCTATGAATGGAAGAGGTGCTCTCCTTCTTCTGGCTCGTCTGGTTCACTAGGCTGGAGGTTGGTGATAACAACGGTGGCATCGAGTTCTGCATCAATGATATATCTTCCCCTTTCTAGTTCTGGCTCAGAGTCAGAACCCGCATTTCATTCATAGGCTTTCACTTCGGCCACCAACGACTGCTTTAAGTGGCAGTCAACAGTGTTATGCCAAGGGCTCTTATGGAAGTCACACCACTTCCTGGTATCTTTCTTTGTCTTTTCGGTGTCCTTCTTTTCTTGCGGCTTGGACTGGTTGTCTTGATACTGTCCATATTTTCTCTATCCTTTGTTCTGTGGGTTGGGGCCGCCCTTTCTTGGATTTTGTTGTGAGGGGTTCCCAATCCCAAATTGTCGCGTCTTTTGTTTGAGCTTCTTCTTGATTTTGACGACATATCGGTAGGTCGTGCCCAAGGATGAGATGTATAGAAATTCCATTTCAGTATGGATGTATCTATGCAGAGCACTGCGATACTTGAGCACCAAATGTCGCTCTAAATCTTTGATACCCAGCTTGGTGTGCAAGGTATGGAAGATAATTGTGAAATATGGCATAGCTTGGTCTCTTTCTTGCTGCAGTGTGGTCAATTTGGTATACAAGTTGTCATAACTTCCGACAGGGTAGTATTGTTCCTTAATAACATCCCTGAAGGATTCCCAGGTGGCCATGACTGTAAATAATGAGGGTTCCTCTGTTTCATTTTTCTCACAGAAAGTTTCCTACCAATATTTGACATGGGGAACACTTTGAGGAGCACAAAAGTAATCTTTTCTCTATTCGAAAAGTTATGGATAGAAAAGTACCCTTCTAGTATATTCAACCACTTGTCTAAAACATATACGTCTATCTGACCTTCAAATTTAGGAATATCGGAGTTTATTTGTACCTTGAAGGGGGTGGTGCCTCCGCTCGAAGAAGATGTGTCGCATGTTGATAGTCGTCGAAGGATTTGTGTGAAACTATCCATCATCTCGTTCCTTTGTTGCATGAGGGATTCCTCAATCAATAGTTTGAAAGGATCTCCTGTTCTGTCATAATTCTTTTCTCTTTCCATGAGAGGTCTCTTGGGCGTGCGAGAGATTTTTTCCTCAAGAGAAACAAGCTCGAGACCCAACTCTTTGTACTCCGACCTCATTGGGGACATGCATTAAGGCGACAAGGAGTAGATTGCTATGATACCACTGATCTAGATTTTATGAGTAGAATGAAATGACTACAGATTATTAACAGGTTCTTAACACAAAATAACAAAGACACAGTAAAATTTGTTTTCTATTCAATAAGGAAATAAGATGAAACTGTAAAATGTAGCAAAAACAAGCTTGCTGGAATGGTGACAGCTTATCTTTGAGAAGAGATGTGATGGTTGCGCTTATTCACAATAAGATGATTAAAATGAGGCTTTGAAGGCCTTTTTTCAATAAACAAGAATGAAAAAAACCCTATACATCCAAAAACCTAACCCTAGGAGATGAAGCGCCAAAAGTCATGTGGGCCCCTTTTGGGTAAGTTAGTACATCAACTTCCCGGGGTTGTAACTTTTGCATACGATCTCTGTTTTAGGCATATGATAGCCCATTGGAAAGGTATAATCGAGAATATTCATTGTAGTGGATCAATCATGCCTTTTTTCTTTATCATTGAGAAGATATATCTTGAAAAACCTTCATTTAGGCCCTCAAAATAGCCCCAGAAGTTAAAACTGCTAAAAATAGTAAATTGCCAAAATTATCAAAAGACTGTTTTGAGCCAGTTGGAAAAGGTGGGTGGCCACCAATATCTACATGGATCACCAGAATTCGGGAGTTATTGTTCGAAACATCCCCTTATCTCCCGGAGTGATTTCACCCGAAGTGTAGAATCTGACGACACATGTCCTTTGTCTTGGACGACTCAGATCTGCTTTAACTCTTCGGCTCGTAACTTTCATTCAAGGGTCCTTTGGATCCCAGTGTGTGCCAATCCAAGAGGGAAATATAGAAACCCCATCACTCGAAGCATGGGCTCCCACAGGATCTCGACGTTGATACTCGCATCCCTACGATCGAACGATCGTGAGGGATCCTGAAGGATCCTTAGATCCATGGTCCACATCAACTTCAAGACTTTGAGACTTCTGGGGTTTTGGTGCTACCAAACCTCTATCCTCCCAAAGTGGTCAACATCAGATTGACTATATCATAGATCCGATGGTCGGGATAGTTCTCGGGCATCCTCAGATCTATGACCCAGATTAACTTTGGGACTTCGGGGGTTTCACCTCCTATGCAACGAATATGCTCGACTCGTTAGACCCATGAAGTCCAAAGGGTTCTAAGGGTTAACACCTGCATTCTCTCTTAATATCCGACGATCGTGAAGAACTTCGGCTTCTCCTGAAATAATCTCATCCATTTTTCTTCCAAACGAAAGGATCTCTCCTTTCAGGACTTAAATATCGCTATCCTATCTAAGCTTTTCCATCTCCTTAGGTACCTAAGTATTTTGCGCTACTTCTCCTGAACTTAACGCTTAGAGAAATCCTTTGCGCACATCTTGTGCTCATCTATCAACACTAGAACTAAAGAGGTTCTCAGTCTCTGCCTGCCTCATAGAGACTCGGTGCATACATGCACTACCTCTCCTGAGATTAACAGACTCCTTCCCCTAGGAGACTTAGGACAATTGAGAGTGTCAACATGCACACGTGAAACTTTGCCCAGGTCAATGAACTCATAGTTCATTTATTTTAGCTTGAGCCACCACAGGGCTCAGTCATTTACGTTTATAGGCCAGAGAATTCCTTACTTGCTTAAATATACAATCAAGCAAACTTAAAGGGATACAATATAATCACTAAGAAAGCATGCACATCCCTGAGACATTCATAGAATATTCAACCTTAATTCATAGTTACCACTTAAACACACATGATATAATATTACTTATCTATTACAGGTGGTGGCCAACTAACTGACTATGGGTGTTCATCCTTCCACCCAACCATAGGCTTAGAGGCATTCATTCTTAGCATGCTTTCCACCCCCAGGCCAAGCCATGAAATCACCAGGGAATTTATGCCACTTCTCATCAATCCTTTCTATTTCGCACATTCTACTAGGTTTATCAGATTATTTCTCAGCATTAAGCTCGCGACCTTCTGCTCATGTCCCATTCTTTGCTATTCTCAAAGGTCTCCCTCTTTGTCACGACCTTGATGAGGTTTATCGAATTCTTTCTCCAGCATCAAGATCATGGTCTTTGAATCATTCTCAGCTAAAGATATCTCTCCTTTTTTGTCTCTTCCCGTGTGTGTGTCCTCTTCTGTTTGGATTCTCTCCCTTTTAGGAAGGTTCTCCACCTATCGTGTTCCTTCTGTCAAAAGGAAATTCAGGTCAGTCTGGGTCTGAAGGACCCTATGGTACTTTGGGCTGACATTATTCAGATAGAACATGCTTCCATTCATGGGGTTGGTTGATGGTTCAAACACCGGTCCTTTCTTCATTAACTGATTTCTTTCCTTGGGATCCGAAGGAGGTTTATTATTCTCATCAAAGGGAAATTTGGGGTTATTTGATTTAATTAACCCTCTCTTATAGTTTTCACATTGCTTCAATATATTGATCATAAAGTTGATTCTCTACTTCATGAACCCATTTATACGTTCACTAGAAACTCCTTTGACAATTGGCAGCCTTCCAAAGCTCAAATTTGTCAGACTATTAGAGTTTGTAGCAACTGCCCTACAAACTGTTTCAATTTCAGCAAGTTCACAATGCCTTTGTAGGATTCCCTGTGAACTTTCCTGTACATGAAAATTTACTTTCTTCTCACTACAACTGATGTCAAAACTTGCAAATAAACTCTGAACCTCCTGCTAATGTAAAATTATCCAAGCCTGATAAATAAGTGACTATGCATTTTCCTGTGACGGGGCTGCAGAAATTATTCATTATAAAATTGTGAAGTTGCTCAGCCACTCTAAATATATGAAAAAATGCTTCAACTTCTGTGATATCTCCTAGAAATTGTCCAATCCGAAACTTTGAGATTCACTCAGTCCTTGAGAATAGGTTCTAGTAGTCATTGGTGAAGCTCAAGAGCTAGTAATGTTTCTCAAGAATACATTATCGATGCCCACAATCTCTCATTGCATCCATGGCTTAGATTAGGGAACTCACAATTTTTGAATCGATCCTCTTAGTGCTCCTTTTGATTCCTTTCATACTTGAACTCAACATATGGTCCTCTCATGTGCAGGAGATCAAGTCTCCTTCTCTTGGAGCTAGTCCTTGCAAGAAAAATGGAAAGTTCTTCTTGAGGAACAACGTTGATGACTTCTTTTATATGAATCTACTCATTAAGAGATTTTCAACTGTTAACAACCTGTCTTCACTTTTTATGAGACTTGATGGTGGATTTTACTCCAAATCTGTATATACCAATCTTAATTCTTCTTGTCAACACTTGGCGCAGATTAAAATACATTCCGACACCTCCAAATATATCACAAACACATCTCTGCACTTGGCACTTTGACAATGATATATATATTTGATAATTGGGCGCTATAAATACCTGTCATTTTCTAGTAATTGTGAAATTGATCCTGACATGGGCATATATTCCCTGTGCATTGAGAAGTTGGTTTTGGGAAGAAATTTAGCAGTTTCTGGAGGGAGAATCACATGCCTATAAATCCCTCGAAATTTAGTAGTTTCGGGAGGGAGAACCACATGCCTAGTCCATTGGGATGCTCCCAAACCTGCAAACTGAAAAGAACACACTGCTAAAAACTATGCTCAAACATGAGATTATTTTCACACCTACCTACCCTAAACTAATCCCTGAGTTTCCTGATCAGGTGAAGTCAAAAATCCAATGCAACCATGCAAATATCTTATCTACTATTCAAATTTCTTACATGTCTTTACTCAAAAGAAAAGTGAAGACTCTACTTGATGGCAACTCAAACTGAAATTCAATTCCAATTTCAAAATTCATCATTTTTGAAGACCCAAATTCACTAACTGGATCCAGGAAAGCTCCCAAAATTTCTTTCTCTGATGTCTGCAACAAGAATGCAAAAGGATCTTGAAAAACATGAGTAAATACCACTTGTTGATCAATAAAAAAGAAGGGACAACCTATATCTATAGTTTTTTCTTGCTCACATACATAGAGTAAAATACCAGCCTCTTTCTTTGCAAAAGATTATCTTTGTTCCAAATCTTCAATCTCAAGATCTTTCTCAAAAACATTAGCAATAGTCTGACCACTTTCCTAATCATGTATGTCAAAAATAAAATTCATGTATTATGGGCATTCATCAATTGGAACATCTTCCAACTGTTCAACACAAATCTGATCTTGACTGGCTGGAAAACCTAGGTTTAAACTTTCAATAAATGCAAAACCTTGTTTTTTACGAACATTTGAGATAATCTTCTCCTCTTCACTTTTTTATTGCATCTGTTTGTTATGATAATCATAAATTGGGCCACCATCTAGGGTTTCAAAGAAGGAAATTTCAAATTTTTATTTTCATATGTTTCTTTGGAAATCTCAAAAAAAGAGAAGCATGAAGATAACATTGAGTAACTATCCTCACTTCTCTCTTCATCTTCCAAAGAAGGCACCTGAATTTCAACATAAGGGTTTTGGAAAAGTTGTTGTTGGCATATCTCATTATCTAGTTCTAGAAACCCTATGTGATTTTCCAAAAACTCAAAATTATGTGCTTCTTTAGTGTCTTTAAAAGAATTTCTCAACAACTCAAAAGAAGCAAAGCACAAAGGTAAATAATCACCTCCAGTAGGATCATTACTTTCTCTATTTGCAATTGTGAAATTATGATATGTAGGTTGAAGACTATCATTAATTTTCTAAAAAGAATCATTTTCCGATATAAGACCTACAACTGGTTGCTTTATAAAATCAGTATCATAATCATTCTCATACTCATCATAGATAGGTAAATCAGAAACCTCTTGACTATCAACAACATGGATATTTGGAACAACAACTAGTGAGTCGTAGTTCTGATCATAATCTATTGTGATACTACTCTCATAATGGAATAAATCTAGTTTCAAATCAGCTTCTTTTTGTTCATACTCACTCTCAACTATGTCTCAAATTTTTCCACATGCTTTGATATTGTCCTCAACCTCTTGGGCATCAACAAACATTTGCTGCAAAGTGACAGGCCTCCTTTCCAAGAGAATAAGAAACAAGTTTGGATGGAAATTTGTTGCATAGTATAACTTGGCAGTACCTTCAGGTGGTTGGATCTCTTTGGGCATTTTATAGTAAAGACTAGAAAACCTCCTACTGAAACTTCAGATGGTTTCATATTTCATTCTCCTCATGGCATTCAAATTTGAAAGGAATAGATCCCATGGTTTCCTCTCACCCCAAAATCTATGGAAGGCTTCCCTCAATTCATCCCATGAGATTATTGACTATGGATGGAAATGTCTAAACCATGTTTTTTCATTTCCTTGTAATGATTGAGAAAAAATTATCATAAAAAGATCATGATTTTCTATCTCAAAAAGGTCTGTAAAATGCTCAAAAGTCTCCATGTGTTTTTCAACAGAAAGTTTATCAAGCTCTCCATCTAATCTTGGAAGGTATTTGTAATGTTTTGGTGGAAAGTCATTAAGGATAGAAGGCAATATTAAGGGTTTGTATCTCTCTTGAATCTTGGAAGGTGCAGAATTAAGGACAAAAGATACAAGATTAGATTTGGTTTCATTTTTCTCACAATGGTGATTATGAACATTATATGATTTAGGAAAAATGCCTTGGCCAATATCAGATGTACAACAAGAAGGTATGTATATAATTCTTAAATAAGGATATACAAATGTATATTCATGTTCTTCATTTGAATGCAACAAGCAAATAAATATTCTTTTGAAAAACTTAGGAAAGGACAAGGAGATATTGATTAAACAGAAAAGTACTTCCTGGAGAAAAGACAAGCTTAAGTACCTGGTCTTCCTACTATGTCCTTCCATATATCTGTAAAATGAGCTCATTCTCTAGTGGAGTCTTCAAATTTGATACAATCATGATCGGAGTCGCCAAGCGAATGATGTAGTATTTTCTGTGTCACCATCACTTGTTCACCATCAAGTGTGTTGATTAAGGTTGGTTGTCATTGATGTCAACCCTTGAAGAAATCCCCATAGCAAAAAGGTTTGGGTAATGGACCCAATATTGTTTGATGTAAATATAACTCATTATTGTTATTTCATGGTTGATAAGAAGTAAATATGGATGAACTCCAAAGTGGTCCCCTTATGGTGAAAGCCCTCACGGGAAGACGCTTTGTGGAGTAATAGAACCCATGCTTAATTGTGGATCAATGAGATGAAGGAAAGTTAATTTGTCATGGAAAATATCCTATATGGATAGTTCTTGTCATGTCATTTCCGGTGGTATGTGGAACGTCACATAATTCCTCACAGTTAGAGAGTTATTGTCATGTCATTTCCGTGGTATGTGGAACGCCATAATTCCTCACAAGCAGAGAGTTATGGCCATGAGAAGTTGGAGACCCAGTTTGGGTAATGGAACCAAGTTTGTTTGATGGGTAATGGTATGTGCTATGATATATTTTCAGGATAATACTATTCTATATGGATAGTACATGTCATTCCATTTCTAGTGGTATGTAGAACGTCACACATAACTCCTCCCAGTTTGAGAGTTATAGCCTTACCAAGTTGGAGGACCCTCATATGTCATCTAGAAGCCCTAAAAGGTCAAAGAAACAAAGTGGTTTAAGAGATTTTAAAAGGTAAATAATAAAGTAGAAGCATGAGGTATTATAATTCAAAGTGAATAAAAAATAAATTATTTCAATACAAAGTACCTCAATGGAGAAATTAGAAGTGTGGACCCAATCCTAAAATAAGGAAAGGGGCCAAGTGACCTAGAAGTGTTTTTATGGAAGCTACTTGAGAGTATAAATAAGAGGCAAGGCTCTCTCATTTGAAACACTTGAGAATATTGAACATCTGTTTGAGGCACCAAAGATATCTAAACCTAGAATCACGCAACAAGCATATACCCATTTTGATAGTGCTTGGTTGGTATGTTATTTTACAGGTCATTCCCACCATTTTCATAACTTTTTCTATAGTGATTCATACCATGAAATTTCTATTAAAGTAAGAAAACATATCTATATTTCTGTGGTAAAAATTTCTAAGCTAGGTCATTTATTTGGAGTTACACTGTGGAAAAATAGGGTTTGTGGCAGTCCCAAACTAGTCAAAATCAGTGTTTTTCAAAACCACATAACTTCCTTCATAAAAGATCCGACCAGTGAGACAAAATATTTTGGTTAGGGGTCTGTAGTATGGTTTTTAATAGTTTCATAATTCATCCAATATTTTGTGGGAACGCTCACGCTGGGTCTTCCTCAGAATAAGTCAATTTAGCAAGGTGGCGCCATTTTGCTATAACTCCTTTTGAGAGGTTCCAAGTAGCGTAAGTTGAGGAATTGCATAAACACACCAAAGAACATTGTGTATTAGTTTTGTGATCTTTATACATTACAGGTTCAAAGTTGCGATTACTCTCCAAGTTAGGGTTGTTGACTAATCCAAAACCAGGGCATGTGAGACTAAAGAAAGTTTGATGAAAATGCTAGTCTCTTTGTTTTTAAAGTCAAGGAATGTTTGAAAGAATGATCATACACACAAAGTCCATTATAGAGCTTTCAAGCAACGATTTGGATGATGAAATTGATGAGGATTTTGGTTGTGGTACACAAGCTGAGTACATGGTTGAGACAAGTAGCTGATGAGTAGTTGCTACGAGGTGTATATTGATGATGTTGGCACATATTGATGAGTCATAGTTGATAAGTAGTTGACACATGATTGGTGTACACTTGGTACATGGTTGATTCACTTGTTTATGGCAATGTTGATTAGTAAGTTGTTACGGTTGGATGCATCCATTTATGGTACCAAGTTGATTACAAGAAAAAGGTTGATGCACTTGTTTATGAAGCAGGTTGATTACAGGTTGAAGTACAAGTTGGTGCATGGTTGATGAACTTGTTTATGGTACGTGTTGATCACAGGTTGTTTGGTACGTGCTGATACGATACTTATTGGTACATGTTTACAATGATATATCTCTACAGAATAGTGTGACAATGGTTCCATCATTCTACTTCTACTTTAGGGTGGAAGGACGGGAAAGGTTAGTGGTTGTAGCCACCTTCGGGTTGTAGCCGGAGAACATTAGTTGTAGCCTCCTTCCGTTGTAGCCAGAGAATTGTGGGAGTTGGAGCTTCCCTCAAAGTTGTAGCTTGATAAACTAGGGTGTTGTAGCCTCCTTCCAAATGCTTGGAAACAAAGGAATTTGGTGCTTCCAATGAATGTAATTCTTCAAGAAATATAAGAAAAAGAATTCGTGGTTTTCTCCGACGGCTCTAATGAAAATAATCGGTGGTACCGTATGTGTGATTGTTTATTTTACCGCTCATTATTGATAATAATTCTACATTGATATAACATGAAAAGGATTATAATTACTTTACATTAATTGCCCCCCTCTCTGCTAATCCAACAATTGGCACGAGAAGGTTCTTCATAACCATGAACCACCGAAGGTAGATCATGAGAGTACCAACCTCAGATAAAAATGGAATACCACAGTTTGATGGATTTAATAATGTTTTTGGAGCATATATTGAATACATATATACAAAGAAGAAACTCGGTGAGAATATTTCCAAAGCCATAAATGCACTTCTTAATGGTCTCGGATACCAGATTCACCAAAGTTGCACATTGTAACTATGAAGATTTGGGGACAAGCTTGAAATATTTTATGAAGGAGTCTGCACCAGAGAAGAAAAGCTTCAAACTTACGTAGGTCACTCGAAGAACTAAAAATGAAGGAAGATGAAGATATCAAGCAGCCTCTACTTCTACGAAATGATGAAACAAAGAATGCAATCATAGATTGGGAGAAGAAATCAAGAATCTGTAATTGTTCAAAAGGTACTAAGCTTTCCTATGAGATTCAACCTAAGATATCAGCACTAGAAAGATCATATCTAAACTCAATAAGCATGGAGATCTTAACTCGCATGAATCTCATAGCATATGAGATGATAATTGAACAGGAAAACCCAGATAAAAGGAGCAACTTTCAAAGCATCCAAAGATCAAAGCAAAAGAAAAAGGAATAAGAAGAATATAGCAAGATAACGATGTCTCGAAGATGATGAAGAAGTGGCCAACTTCAATAAAAAGATTAAACAAGGGAACCAACGGTACGTAGGTAAGCTTCCTTTAATTTGTTTTAATTGTGATGGTATTGGTCATTTTGTCGACAAATTCCCTCATAAGAAAAGAGAAATGATTAAGGTTACCTAAAGGTAGGAAAACATATAAAGGTAAAAGAACTATTGTGAAAGCTAAGAAAAAATTTCAATTAAAGAAGACATCTCATCATCGATGAAGATGAGGTCAAAGGATGCTGAAATAGGGAGAGTTTTATTCATGGTAGTGGAAGACTTTGATAAAGAAGACTCTAAAGAAGAAGAGAAGAAGCATATGAAGAAATTGAAGAGGCGTATTGAATCTCCAAGAAGAATTAATGAGTGCCATAGAAGTATTAGAAGAGAAAGAAGAAAAACAAGAAACTACAAGCATAACTAGATAAGAAAAAAGACACTCAAGAACCAGAACAAATGATCACAAAATTGAAGGTTCAAAGAAGAAGATGAAAGAATTGAAGAAGCACTCAAAGAATAGCTAGGAAGGGGAAAGGACATGATCATTGGAAACTTGGAAGCATAGTTTTCACACTAAGAAAGGATATTCAAAAGAAAAAATATGAAGAATAGCTCAAAAGTTCTCGATGACATTATCAATAGTAAACAACCTCATCATGACAAGTCCGACCTTGGATACAATCATACGTGTGATCAAGCTCCAAAACAACAGAAAGCAAGAAACAAATCAAAAATTTATTCACAAACAATCAAAGGTTAAAAAGATATACATGAAGATTGTGGACACTCCTCCACCGGTAGAAGAATATTCAGATTTCATAATAAAAAACAAATAGACATGCCTCAAGAAGAAGAAGGATTCATAAAAAGCACCTCCTTCATAAGATCTTCAACTACCAAGTATCAAACTATATTTTGGTTTATGTTATGCATGTAATAATTTTGACATAAAAATGTAAATATGAGCTAACAACAGGAACAACTACTTTGAGAGCCATACACAAGGGGTTATTCAAATCACCTAGTGAAACACAAGGAATAAGTTACAATAGGTTTGAATCTTTGAGCATTGAAGTGAATGTTATTAAATGTAACAATTTTGGACACATGGCCAAAAATTGCGCATCGACGATTCCTCTAAAGAACCTCAATAGAGTCACAAACAAGAACCCTCAGAAATGACATGGATAAGAAAGCAAGATCAATAAGCAGCAATGAAGAATGCACGCTCACTCTACAAGATAAAAGCAAAGGAAACACGGTTGGTATGTTGATTGGATGTTCAAAACACATGACAGTGATAGAGACACATTTATTACATTAAAGGAAAGAGATGGATCAGTCTCCTTTGAAATGATGATTCATCCAAAAACATTGAAAAAGGCATACCGAATTGAGAACAAGAATGAAAAGGTAAAATGTTTACTAGTAGAAGATATGAAACATAATATTTAAGTGGAGTCAAATGTGTGACCACCAAATTCATGAAGTTACTTTCAATTCACAAAAAGTGTGAGATAAGAAAAGAAGGTTCGTGGAAATTGGTCGCTACAACCGCAAGAACTTCAAGCAACATATATGTTGGTTTAAATTGAAATGAAAAGTGTTATCTAGAAAGGAAGATGAATAGCTATGAAGATGAAGAATGAGTCACATGCATTGGATAACCTTTCAATGCCAAACAAAGAGAAGCACTATAGAAATTCCCCAAATCACAGTAAAACCAACCAAAGACTTCTCAGGTGCAAGCATTGCCAATAAGGAAAGCGAACAAAGACCAAGTTCTATCAAAAGAATAATCAACAACAAAACCATTGGAAATTGTGCATCGAATTAGTTGGACCAACTACAACAAAAGGCTTGCAAGGTGAGAGATACTCTTTATGATATTAGTTGATGATTATGCAAGAATGATCGCAATTGATTTCAAGAACAAATCATAAGCTTTGAAAATTTCAAGATCTACAAGGAAATGGTTGAAATGAGATGGATTCAAGAATAAAATGCTTAATCGATAATGGATGAGAATTCACCTCAAAGGAATTCATACCACCTGTACAATCATGGAATAAAAAGACAATTCTCCGTCACCAGGACACCTCAACAGAATAGAGTCGCTCAAAGAAAGAACAGAAAGTACAAGATATGGCTCAAACAATGATAATGGTTCAAATTTGACAGATATTTTTGGACACAGAAAGTGCATACAACAATTCATCTCAAAATAGACTAATGCTCAGAAACAACACCGATAAACTCCCTACGAAAGCAATATGGAAAGGAAGACCAAGAAATGTGAAGCACTTCAAAGATTTTGGAAGCAAATGCTACATCAAAGAGAAGATGGAAGGATGGGAAAGTTTGACTCTCATGTGAACAAAGAATACTTGTTGGTTACTCGGCACATGAAAACATACAAGTGTTACAATCTAAGATTAAACAAAGTTGTGGAAAGCATCAACATAACAATTGGATGAAAACAAGTAATTTAATCAATATTATAAATTTTATAAAAAAAAAAAAACTTTTGAAGAAGAAGATGAAAAAGGAAGAAGAGGAAGATGAAGATGAAGAGAATTCAAAAAGCCAGAAGAACAAGTTCAACAAGCATCTCCAAAAACACCTAGAAAATGAGTAAGAATCATTCTTCGATCGTGATTATTGGAAACAAAGATGGTGGAGTTGAGACTAGAAGAAAAATTTGTTCACCAACAAACACACCTAGCACTCTTATTCCAAAATTGAACCAAACCTGCTTTGAAGAAGCCGTGATATGCACGATTGAAGGAATCGACTTTGAAGAGACATTTTCCCCAAATAAGCCGGTAATGGAACAATCTATTTTATTTCCAGCTTATGCATGCTCCAAAAATGTTAAAGTATAATCGATGGATGTAAAATCAACTCTTTTCCTCAATGGGGAACTTGAAGAAGTCTACATTGAACCGAAGGATTTCACTTGTCACAGAACACAGACTATGTGCGTGTGAAAATTAAAGAAGGTTGTGTATGGTTTAAATGTGTTCTAGAGCATGGCAATCTTGACTAGATAAGTATCCTAGTGAGGGCAAGGTTTAGAAAAGTGCGGATGGCAACCTCTACATCAAGGTAACAAGGTATTATTTTATTAATTGAAGTTTATGTTGATGATATTATTTTGGTGCAGTGATGATGCACCTATTAAGCTAGAAATCAAAAGACATGCATCAAATTTGAAATGTCGTTACTTGGAGAATCCATCCTTCTTTTGGGACTCGTGATACCGCCAAGCAAATAAGGAATTCTTTATTTCTCAAACCAAGTAATGTAAAGAAATGCTAAAGAGGTTCTGAATGGAAGATTGCAAACCGCTGATCACCCCATGCAAACTAGTTGTAAGTTGAGCAAAGATGATGATTCAAAGTCTACAGATCAAAGGCAATATAGGTCAATGATTGAAGCCTACTATATGTGACAACATCCACCAGATGTAATGCGCAAAGTAGTTGGATAGGTGGCACGACAAGCAACACCAAAGGAATTACATGTATTAGTAGTAAAGAGGATCTTTAGATATCTCAAAGGAACAAAGAGTTTATCTATATCCAAAGAAAGATTCATCACTTTCATTGCTCATAGACATATTGGGCAAGTTGTATTGATGACCCATGAAGCACCAATGGAGAAAGGTTCACTTAGGTGAGTGTTTTGTATCATGGCTAAGAAAGAAACAATCATCGGTATCTCATCTACGTACCGAGGCGTAGTATATTGTAGCGTTAAATACGTTGTACATAGGTTCTTTGATGAAACAAACTTTGACAAGATATACACGTTGAGCATGATGAGCCCATTCCAATATATTGATAATACAAGTGCCATCAATATCCAAAACCCGGATGATGCACTCCAAGATCTAAGCACATTCCAATCAAGTATCAATTTCTACTGGAACGTGCTGCAGAAACATCAGAGTTGAGTATGTGGGCAATAAAAGAACAAGTGGAAGACATCTTGAAAACCACTTCCATGGAAGCCTTTGAATATCTTCCAAGGACTTGAGTTATTTCTACTCCAAAATGAATTCTTTTTAATGCTTATCTTATACGTATTGATGTACATGAGGAAGCAACATAAGAGGACAATATGTAAGGGGGAGAAACCCATATATGATACATTTGCCATAGATGACAAAGGGGAGAGATTTATCAGACGCGTGAGGACAGAGGCATGGTCTCAGAGGGAGAAAGAAGATTTATCGATACGAGGACAAGAGGAACACCTGTGGAGAGCAGATTTATCGATGCGAGGGAAAAAGGCATGGTTCCGGAGCATGAGTGATAAGGATTTCAATATTGCACTCAGTTTTTCCATCAATGCCAAAGGGGAGATTGTTGATTAAGGTTGGTTGTCATTGATGTCAACCCTTGAATAACTCATAGCACAAAGGTTTGGTTATTAAGGACCCAATATTATTTGATGTAAATATGACTCCTTATATTAGTGTGTTTTCATGGTTGATAAGAAGTAATATTGATGAACCTAAAGGGTCCTCTTATGGTGAAAGCTCCCTCACTCTGAAGACGATTGTGGAGTAAGAGAACCCATGCTTAATTATGGAATAATGAGATGAATGAAAGTGAATATGTTAGAGACAATATCCTAGATGGATACTTTGTCACGTCATTTCCAAGCAGCATGCGGGAACCACATTCCTCACTGCTAGAGAGTGCCATGGCTACGAGAAGTTGGAGATCCTGTGTTTGGGTAATGGACCCGCTCTGATGGGTAACAGTATGAGTTATGATATATTTTCAGATAATACTATTCTATATGATATACATGTCATGTCATTTCCGATAGTATGTGAAACGTCACATAACTCCTCAATGGCTCTTGAGTTATGGTCTTAATGGGTTGGAGAACCTTCATTAGTCATCTAGAAGCCCTAAAAGCACAGTCAAAGTGGTCAAAGTGGTTTAAGAGATTTTAAAAGGTAAATAATAAAGTGAAGTAATGAGGTAATATAATCCAAAGTGAATAAAAATAAATTATTTCCAATAATAAATTTAATGGAGAATTAGAAGTGGACCCAACCCTAAAATAAGGAAAGGGTCAAGTGACCTAGAAGATAGCTACATGGAGAGTATAAATAAAATGAAAAATTTAAAAAAAAAAAAAACACTTGAGAATATTGAATATTCATAGGTGTCTGAGATAACCAATACATCTAAACCACAATTTCCTGAGGGAAGGTGGAAGGAAAGAAGGGTCAAAGTCAAAAGGGAAGGAGCAAATTTTTGATGTGAAAAGCTTAGGTATGTTATTTTCAGTTCATGTTACCATTTTATCTATAACGTTTTTATATAATGATCTGCATCATGTGAAATTTCTATGAAGTTGAGAAAACATATCCAAGTATCTTTGTAAAAATGCGCTTGTAAATACTTTATTTTGGGAGTTACACTGCGAAAATAGGGTTTGTGGCCACCTGGGAAACTAGTCAAAATCAGGTGTTTCGGTAAAAACGCCAACTTCTTCATAACAGATCCAAATCTGTTGAGACAAAATGTTTTGGTTAGGGGATACCGTAGTGGCTTGTATAGTTTTAGATCAATTCATCAACATTTTGTGTGGAGAACGTTTCCACAAGGTCGCCTCTAGAATAAGACATAATTCAAAAAAGGTATGCCATTCTTTCTATAAATACTTTTATAAATACTTTAAAATATATTTAATTAAAAAAAAAAAAAAAAAACACACTAAAGAACATTGTATAATATTTTGGATCTCTTTATACATTACAGGTTCAAAGTTATGATTACTCAAGTTAGGTTTGGGACTAATCCAAAACTCAGGCATGTGAGACTAAAGAAAAGTTTGATGAAAATGGGGTCTCTTTACTAAAGTTACAGAAGTTTTGCAGGAATGTGATCATATACACTGTGTCTATTACAGAGCTATAAACTGATTTGATTCATGAAATTGATGAGGGCTTTTGGTTGTATAAGAGTGTTACAGGGTTGAGACAAGAGTTGATGAGTTGGTACATACATGAGGGGTATAGTTGATGATGTTGGTACATACGAAGAGCTTATAGTTATGAGAAGCTGACACATGATTGCGCTATACTTGTTATGGTTGGATGCATTTTTTATGGTACATGTTGATGAGTCATAGTTTGTGAGTAGTTGATACATGGTTGGATGCACATGTTTATGGTAAAGGTCCATTAGAGGTTGTTTGGTACAGATTGGTAACTTGGTGTATGGTTGATGCACTTGTTGTGGTACAAGTTGATTACGTTGATGCATGGTTGCAAATTGTTTATGGTACATGTTGATTGGACATGTTGAGCAGGCTGATGCATGGTTCATTTACAGACAAAGCATAAACGGTATATCTCACAGTGATAGTGTGATGTTGGTTCCATCATTCTAATTCTACTGTAGGTATGGACGGGCAAGGACATGTGGTTGTAGCCACCCACGGTTGTAGTCTAAGAACATTGGGGGTTGTAGCCTCCCTTCGGTTGGTGTCAAAAAATTAGGAGTTTGAGCTTCCCTCAGTTTGTATCCCGAGAAACTAGGGGTTGGAGCCTCCTTCCGGGCCAGAAGCTGGAAACAGCGAAGTTGAAAGCTCCAATGAATGTAATTTTCAAGACATATAAGAAAAAATATCTCGTGGGTTTTCTTCCTTCCATTTGCTTCCACGTAAAACACCTGTGCATCAAGGGACACTGGTGTACTATGTATGTGTGTGATTGTTTATTTCTTACTTCTCATTATTGATTAATAATTCTACATTGATATAAATTTCGAAGAAAAAGGATTATAAGTACACTATTACTGATTCACCCCCCCTCTTAGTAATCCAACAAAGTGTTGGTGACAATCTTTGTCATTTCTCATCGGGAAAATATTCAACTTTGTCCTTGACAACGACACCAAAAATGTTAGCATTAGAAGTGACACCTAGACTGTTGTAGGTGTAAGCTTAATACCCATCATAATTTATAATTGAATGATTAAAAAAAGTTTATGCTTGAGTGGATTAGTAAGAAAGAGAAAGAGAGAGAGGGAAGTAGACTTTCTACAAAGGTGTTCCATTGGGCATGGAGTCATAACATCCTATAGATAAAAGGAAATCAAGCTTCCTACCAGACAAAGGCTTATGCAATGGTGGGTAAAAGAATGGAGGATATATCAAAAGAATGAATATCCATCATACGGATATTCTTTCTGCAAACATATTAAAGAGTGCATGAACAATAAACAATGATTAATAGGCAAGCTACAACAGATCCTCTGCTGCTCATGAATCCATCAATCATGGGACGCTATGATCCTCATAGACTGCAATCTATTGAAGCAAGAAGATAAGGTAAATATGATAACAAAGAAACAAAACATCTGATAAACAAATTTCACGAATCTTCAATAGTAGATATGGTTACAGCACAAGCCCTCGTGCATACAACTAGGCACACAGTTTCTCCTACTCCTAAAACCCCTCTCAGGTCTAGAACTGAACCTTTTTCAAGTTCTTTCTTTGCTTATTTATAGAACCTCTTACATTATCAGCTCCAGATTCGAGCCTTATCTCCTTCTTCTAAAAATAGTAAATTTCTACAAAGATGTTGACTCATACCAATTGGTATC
Organism: Picea sitchensis; assembly: GCA_010110895.2. Lineage (NCBI taxonomy): Eukaryota > Viridiplantae > Streptophyta > Pinopsida > Pinales > Pinaceae > Picea > Picea sitchensis. The sequence continues at coordinate 29,071 of SNQJ01S0071482.1, read as the reverse complement.
TAAATTTTAGGAAGAGGTTACAAAAAGATAGTGACAGGTGTAACTCCTATACTACTTTTTAGGATTTAGTTTTTACTAAGATTCCTTTATCCATTTGAAAGATAGACAACACATGTAGAAGATAATTTATCTTTATTTAATGGTTCCACACTGCCTTGATGTTGATTCATCCATGTGAGGGACAAATTTGATGTATAGGATGAGCTTGAGAAAAATCAAGAACTTTTGTAGCATCCCTAGTTCAATTCTGGGCCCTAGTGCTACAAAACATTTGTTTCACCCTCGCTGAAAAACTGTTATAAACCATCTTCAAACCATCCACAATGCTTCAATATATTGATTGTAAAGTTGATTCTCTATTGCACAACCCCATTTATACATTCACTGGAAACTCCTTTGACAATTGGTAGCCCTTCAAAGCTCAAATTTGTCAGACTGTTAGAGTTCACAGAAACTGCGCTGCAATATTTTTCAATTTCAACAGGTTTGCAGTGCCTTTGTAGGATTTGTTGTGAACTTTCCTGTACATGACAATTTACTTTTTTCTCACTGAAATTGATCTCAAAACCTGAAAATAAACAATGAACCTCCTGCTAATGTAAAATTATCCATGTATGATAAATAAGTGACTGTTCATTCTCCTGTGACGGGGATGCATAAATTATTCATTATAGAGGTGTGAAGTTTCTCAATGACTCTGAATATACAAAAAAATTCTTCAACTTTTGCGATATCTCCTAGCTATGGTCCAATATGGAACATTTGAGATTCGCCCAGTCCCTGAGAATAGGTTCTAGCAGTCATTGGTGAACCTCAAGAGCTAGTAATGTTTCTCAAGAATACATTATTGATGCCTGCAATCTCTCATTGCATCCATGGATTGGATTAGGGAACTCACAATTTTCAAATCGATCCCCTTAGTGCTCCCTTTGCTTCCTTGCATACTTGAAATCAACATATGATCCTCTCATGTGCAGGTGATCGAGTCTCCTTCTCTTGGAGCTAGTCCTTGTAAGAACAATGGGAAGTTCTTCTTGAGGAACAGTGTCAAAGACCTCTTTTATCTGAATTTGCTCATTAAGATCTTTTCAACTATTAACAACCTGTATTCATTGTTTATGAGAATTGATGGTGGATTTTACTCCAAATATGTATATGCCAATATTAATTCTTCTTGTCAACACTTGGCACATATTAAAATCCATTTTGAAACCTGCAAACATATTGCAAACACATCTCTTCACTTGGCACTTTGAAGACGATACATCTATTTGATAGTTGGGTGCTATGAACACCTGTCATTTGCTAGTAATTGAGCAATCGATCCTGAAATGTGAATATCTCTCCTACGCATTGAGAAGTTGGTTCTCTGGAAGAAATTTATGATTTTTGGGAGGGAGAACCACATGCCTGAACATCCCTCCAAATAGCAGTGAAAATTCTTTGAACATAAAATTCGACGAAAAGAAACCCAGGGGACACCTGACACTTGGAAGTTTGACTCCAAATCGAGTCTCTTTCACAACTATGCTTGGAATCTGTGTTGGTCATATGGACCTGCAAAGGAATGACAGTTCCATTTCTTATGCAATGGATATATCCCACACACTGCAAGAGCAATAGAAAATGATACATTTATAATGCTAAGTGCTCAGAAGGCACTTTGAGCTGTAGTGCACGGGAGTTGATCCCCTCCTTCTTGGTGGTTTGGTGCTTGGACTACCATGTGACTTGGTTGGATAGTCATAGCCCTCGGCTATACGATTGAATATTGGGATTTGAAGGATAACTATCCCAATATTGTTTTATAAAAATACCTAGTGCAAGAAATCAAAACAAGAGCATGTGGTCGAGTTTACACATGGTTTCACAAATCATTTGACTTGGAATTTGGATAATCCACTTTTAGACATAACCTAGATTTAAATATTGATATATATTTTTATACCAATTTGGATAAGCCACGGGCGAGCATTCGTAAGTTAGGTCCACCGTATGGGCAAGGTAACAAAGTCTGAAACCTTGAAAGTACTGCATCTCACAGAGGTAAAGGCACTAGCAAGATCCCCAGATACGAATAGATCCCTAGAAGTATCTCTGGTGCTAAGAAGGTATCGGGGGGATACCCCTTCAACCAACCTCGCATGACCTCGTGATTAACTATGGTGTGAGTAGAGCCTCCTAATATTACCAATTGTACGATGGATTTCTCCACTCCCTTTGTCATACACATATGTTGATTTAATTGCCTTGGAGAAGTTTACTCACAAAATCCTATTGCAAGCCATTAAATCCTATGCTAGTTTGTGCACCCTAGAAAATAAAATCGTGACTAATCAATTTTAAATTATAACGTTAATTTTAGTGGTCGTGATTACTCAAAAATGTATGGTAGTGAAACTCATGATGTTATGACTCAACAAGAAAAGTAAATATGAATATAATGCAAAGTCCTAACTTCAATTTTCAATGAATGATATGCTTCTTAAAACAAATGCAATTTTCAATTTCAACACTGCAATTCTGAAGTAAAAATGCAAACTTTCTTTACATGCACTAAGCTAATGAAAAATACTCAAAAGATCAAAAAATGGCAAAATGAAAAATGCCTAATATTTTTGTATTTTCAATATAAGAGAAATGAAAATGCATGGACTGAACAACATCTTGATATATAAAAATCTATTGTGTATGGAAAGAGATAACTCAAGCAGAATACCAAGGAGTGAAACACCGAACCCAATGTACAAGGACAATCAAAATGAAAAGGTGATGAGAAAGACTCCGCCCAAAAATTCAACCAAAGACAGGATTCCTGTCATCCCACAGGCACTCAACAATCACTACATAGACCTAAGAAGACTCATCAAATAGAAAATCCCACCCATCAACCACCAAACCCAACAAACAAGAAAAAAAAGATGATGTACACAACTGTTCAAAAAAACATAGCGTATATATGCAACTTACAGATGGACATCCTGCGTATATACGCTATTGTCAAGCCAAAAATTGCGTATATGTTTCAAAAACAAAGCCAGGCAAGGGAGAAGGCTGAAAAAATCAAACCCAGAGTGAACAGAGGCTGTCAAGCAATGATACGAAAAGAAACACAATAGGAACGAGAGCAATCTAAGGAGAAAATTGCTCCAAACCCTAAGAAAGAAGATTCAATCCCCAGTATGGTCGCCAATTATGTTACGAGGAAAATCTCTCTATGGCTAGGGTAAACCACAACAGACAGAAATGACTGCAGAAATCAACTATATTCTCAAGTATGCTATGTAAACAAATATGATAGCAAGATAAGATAAAAGGCCTGCCTCATCTAGACGTTCGATGAAGTCCACCATTGAGCATTTGACCCAAAGCAATATAACTGCAACTAGTCCTCAACAACCAAGAAAAGAAATCATATGGTGATAATAAATGATGTAAGCACATTCGATAGCATAATCCATTAATAAACATGACAAATACACCCATGGAATAATAATTCAAATATTTGCAAGATATCAATTGGATGGGAAGAGAGTATTTCTATTAATATATGATTAACATAAGTGAAAATGTTACAGACTTCTGTGTCGACATGGTTCGAAACCAAGAAAATAAGTTCCTTCCAGCTAGGCCTCCACCACTTCAATCCTCCACCAAAGGCAAGCTCATAGAAGAGAAACAATGAGGTTCTCAATCAATAAGGGAAGATATTGGGGGATGAACATTGTGTTCAGACTTAAAGGACAAAGGGATGCAGACTCAATACGAAATAAATAATTTCTCCAGAGTAACTTTACTCTCAAAGTTGAATTCTTTCTCCTCTTTTCCATAGCTTGGAATTGGCCCATTTATAGCTTTCAAATGGAATTGAAGGTCCAAGTCGGAACGTTTCCAGTATATAGAAGGCCAAGGATCATAGATATCTTGTCATGACATGGAAACCCGACATTAATTTTCATTTTTTTGGCACAAATCCCGATGTACGCAGGATGTAGTGGTGCAACCTGCGTATACACATGTTGTATAGTAAAAAATAAGCGTACATGTAGAAAATTATGTATTTTTAACTCTGGGATTTACAAACATGGATGGTAAGTTTATATGGGGAAATGGTAAAAGGCCTTCTATGCAAGATTGCATAGGGTGAGACAAATATTTCTATAAAAACTAATCATCAAGGTTATTAACGAGCATGCAACCAAGTTTGCTACAAAGCTGATGGATTGCAAAATTTTGAGAAAGTGCAGAAAGGAAGAAGCCATAGCAGGAGCTATAGCAATAGTCTCACCGTGTGCAAATGGTGTAGTGTTCATGTAGGCACCATACTTGTTGAACCAATTTATGATAGATTGCATAAAAGCATAGGATAACGGAACAAAATTCCATTACTCCTTGTTGTTGATACTGATAGTATTGGTGGGCTAGTAGGAGCCCAAGTTTTCATCTTTTCTAGATAGGAAGGGGAAATTTTATGCAACACGATATGAAACTTTGTGGCAAACAAAGGACCCCAAGAAAAAGCAGGACAACAATGTAGTATTTGCCATGTTCTTGGAGGATATGCAACAAAAGACAACCAATGTCTGGAGGATCCCAGTTGAATTGGTTCAAGGAAATGAAGGGATTGCTAATTTCAAGGCTTCAATACATCATTTGTGGATTTAGGCCACAAGGGACCCAAAGAATAAGTGGTTGGAAATGAGATATTATACATAACGTGAAGAAGTGGACTAGATTGTTAAAGACTGTCCTATGTAGTGGAAGGTTCCAACAACATAAAAGAAAGGAACAAAGCCTAATTAGGAGCCAGCAGAAGCAGGAGCATCAAGGAAGAAAATCATTCCAACAAATAATACAAGGAAGGTTGCATAGCGTAGCCAAGCTTCAGGAAGCAACACAACAAATAAGAAGCCAAGAAATAAAGATACAGTGTCAAGGAAAAGAGTAAAAGGGCATGTAGAGAAGGGAGATGGCTCTCATCTGAAGGAAGTAAAAGATTGGGAAGAAACAAAGAAGAAAATTGTGGTGTAGACCTTAACCCCAACAAAGAAGAGAACATGAACATAGGAGGCAGAAACAAGGAAAAAGATGAAGTATCACAAGAATCCTCCAACCATCACTATTACAGAGGACGATGACGAGTTGGTCGTAGACAAAGTCCAAGATAGAGGAGAGGATGTAGTACACACAACAAAGGAACAAAGGGAATAAATCATGGAAAAAGTAGTAGAAGTACATGACACCTTACAGAGACTACAACTAAATACATCGCATCATCCAACAACGCAGCAGAAAGAACAAGCATAGGAAGCATCAACGCAAAAATAATAAGAAGATATCGTGAAGACAATAGTAGTGAGCAATGACAGATTCAAAGTCACACAAGAAATGTTGGAGATGGATGAAAACACAACACAGAGACCAGTAACGGATGTGGAACATATGGAGTTGGTTCTGGTGAACATACCTATGAAGGCACTATATGGACTACAAGCAAGTGTAATGCAAGAAGTAAAGTCTAGAGCTAGGGCGGATGCCATCAACCTAACACTCGACCACGAGGTGAAAGAGATTTTGTAAGTGAAATGTGAGCAGATCACATTGGAAAAGGAAGAGGAGAAACAACGCATGGATAATTTAGAGAAGAAGATTACATAGGTATATAGGAACATACCAGACTGCACACAGGCACAGGAAGTTACGACAAAAGAGAAGATACATCAAATTGCACAGACCATGGAGAGATACAAATAAGAGATAGAAGAATTAACATAGAATTTAACTCTGCGAAAGACTCCAGAAGTACGGGAGAAGAGAGAAAAAAAAGATACTACACACATAGGGATTTTAACGCAGTAGGTTTAAGAAGTGGCATAATTGTATAACAAGACTACACATATTTGTATGAGCCTATAAGAGGATGAAAAAATCTAGCAGCTGGAGCAGAGAGAGGAAAAAATGAACCTAGAAGTTCAAGACTTGATGAAGAGGAAAAATACTATGGACATATCCCTAAGAATGAAGGCCACACATGCATTAAAAAACTTGCAGGAAGAAGTAAATACTGTGCAACAAGAGAAACAAGCAAGTTGGGCTCAGTTGGATCCATTTCAGCAACAAATCGAAGGAATGATAGAAAATCTCCAAACAAAGAAGGGAATATGGGAACATGCACTAGTAGGAAGAAGAGAAGTGTTGAAAGAGCACATAATAGTGAAGGGTTTGGAGACACTAGCAGGAAAGAGCGTAGAGGCTAAAGAGAAAACGTTAGAATTAGGAAAGAGGTTCGATGCGTTGGAGGTAGTGGTGCAGAAGGTGCAATAAGGATAAGTGGCTCAGGATGAGCCACGTGTTAGTGTTGGGGGCCTGTTGGAGTAGGAATGTTTGGAGAAAACCATAGAAAATGAGGCAGATCAGATCAAGAAAGAGAGCATGCCACATTTTGAGGAAAACTAGTGCGTGCGACGAGATTCGCGGAAATCCGGTGCAAATGAATGGATGATTTATTTATAGCTCATACTAGAATAAATATGAAAATGAATGAATGAATGAATGGATCTAATGAATATTGTAATCACTGCATGGTTAAATATAAATAAGAAGTAAGTAAGAACATCCCCCAATCCCTCCTGTTACTGCAGACATCTGTGTCCTGCAATCACCCATAAACCATCTCGGGTGAGACTGCGTTGTGCATTCTATGCATGTAACACACCCACAATGGAGACTCAAAATTTTATCTCTTCTTAGGAGAATCAATACCCTCATTCAGGGTCTCTATTTCATTCTTCTCTTCCAGAGCTCTCCAACCACGATCTCCATGCTCTAAGACGAGCTCAGAGCAAGCATATATCCTCTCCCAAGTTCTACGGGTTCATTCATCCCCCTATACTTATATATGACCGCGGGATATCACTAGACGTCAAGACAACAGGCACCAAGACAACCACCACATGAATCCTCTAGAGTGGAAAACCTCTGAAGTTCACGATCCGACGTCGTGTGTCCTCAGGGATTTCGATGACCCTAATTTACTTCGAGAATTCGGCGTTCGGAAGTTTCAAACATTCCTACACCTTTTTTTCCTCCTAAGTACTCCATACCCGGAGTTACAGATCGAGCACCACGCATCTGTTTAAATCAATGGCTCAGATCTACTTTGGGACTTCGACATTCGGGAATCCCAGACGCTCACACCACCTTTTCTCCCGAAGTGTTTTCTTCCAAAGTTAAGGATCGTGCACCATGCGTCTCTCTCATTCAAAGGTGGGGATCCACTTCAGGCGTCCTTCTACTCCACGTTGCTTTCTCCCCATTTCCGAAGTACAGGATCTACTGACATGTGTCTCCCGCAGATCGACGACTATAAATTACTTTGGCTCTTCAGGCTTCGGGAGTTTCAACCTCTCCCCACTCTCTTTCTTCCGGAGTGATTTCACCCGAAGTCAACGATATTTCAAAGCGTGTCTCCCTCAAATCAATGGTCATGATTTACTTCGGGAGTTCTCAACTCGCATGACCCCACTTTCCTCAGAAGTGGTTATCTCCCAAAATGGAAGATCTATTGACACTTGTCCTCAGCTGATAGATGACTCACATGAACTCCGACTCTCCGAGCTTCAGGAGTTCTTGTTTGACACATCCCCTTATCTCCCAGAGTGATTTCACTCGAAGTGTAGAATCTGATGACACCTGCCCCTTTGGCTTGGATAACTCAGATATGCTTCGACTCTTCGGCTTGTAACTTTCGTTCAAGGATCCTTTGGATCCCAGTGTGTGCCACTCCAAGAGGGACACCTGGAAACTCCGTCACTCAACGCATGGGCTCCCGAAGGATCCTTAGATCCACGGTCCACATAAACTTCGAGACTTCGAGACTTCTGGGGTTTTGGTGCTACCAAACCTCTGTCCTCTCAAAGTGGTCAACCTCGGACTGACTATATCAAAGATATGATGGTTAGGATAGTTCCCATGCATCCTTAGATATACAACCCATATTAACTTCATGACTTCGGGGTTTCACCTCCTGTGCAACAAATATGCTCGATTCATCAGACTCGCAAAGTCCGAAGGGTTATAAGGGTTAATACCTTCATTCTTTCTCCAGATCTAACGATTGTGAAGAACTTCGACTTCTCTCGAACTAGTCTCTTCCATTCGTCTTCCAAATGAAAGGATCTCTCCTTTCAGGACTTAAATATTGCTATCCTACCTGAGCTTTGTCAACTCCTTAAGTACCTAAGTATTTTGCGCTACTGCCCCTGAAATTAACGCTTAGAGAAATCCTTCGCGCACCTCTTGCGCTCATCTATCAACTCTAGAACTAAAGAGGTTCTCAATATTTTCCCACCTCACATAGACTTGGTGCATACATGCACTACCTCTCCTGAGCTTAACAGACTTCTTCCTCCAGGAGACTCAAAATGACTAGGAGTGTCAGCATGCACATGTGAAACTGTACCCAAGGTCGATGAAATCATAGTTCATTTATTTTAACTTGAGCCACCATAGGGCTCATTCATTTATGTGTAAAGGCCAGAGAATTCCTTACTTGCTTAAATATACAATCAAGCAGAATTAAAGGGATACAGTATAATCACTAAGAAAACATGCACATCCATGAGACATTCATAGAATATTCAACCTTAATTCACAGTTACCACTTAAACACACATGATATAAGATTACTTATCTATTACAGGTGGTGGCCAGCTAACTGGCTATGGGTGTTTGTCCTTCCACCCAACCATAGGCTCATAGGAATTCATTCTTAGCACTCTGGCCACCCCCGTGCCAAGCCATGATATCACAAGAAAGTTTATGCCACTTCTCATCGATCCTTTCTATTTCACATATTCTGTGAGGTTTATCATATGCTTTCTCAACATCAAGCTCACATAATCCTGCTCAAGTCCCATTCTTTGCTACTCTCATAGATATCCCTTTTTGTCACGACCTCGACGAGGTTTATCATATTTTTTCTCTAGCATCAAGCTCGTAGTCTTCGACTCATTCTCAATTGGAGAGCTCTTTCCTTTTCTGTCTCTTCCCGTGTGTGTGTCCTCTTATGTCTAGCTTCTCTCCCTTTTAGGAAGGTTCTCCACCTGTCGTGTTCCTTCTGTCAAAAGGAAACTTGGGTCAGTCTGTTTCTACAAGACCCTATGGTACTTTGGGATGGCATTCTTTAGCTAGAACATGCTTCCATTCATGGGGTTGGTTGATGGTTCAAACACCGGTCCTTTCTTCATTAACTGATTTATTTCCTTGGGATCTGAAGGAGGTTTATTATCCTCATCAAAGAGAAATTTGAGGTTATTTGATACAATTAACCCTCTCTTATAGTTTTCACATTATTTCCTCTAGTGATATCATGGTCAGTACTTTCAAGGATTCACCCCCACAGTCAGTTATTGACAACTCAAACAATAATACATTTACAATGTTCCCATGCCACAACATGGTAACCCTAATTAATGATTAATTACAAGTTGGGGGAAATAGGGGTATTACAATGCACAATGTAGCCTTATGGTTTTCTAGAAGGGACAATGGTGATAAGGGTTTTGTTGGAGAACTAAGGTAGAACCCGGGTCATCCCATAAGTCCAACAACTGTGTAGAGTATCCAACTGCAATCTGTGAAATGCTACATTTAGATGTGGAAGACAACGATTCATGAGAATGAGTCATGTGGTGTGATGCACCAAAATCAAATATCCAGTTGTCTAAGGATGCATACAAGGCTTGAGAAGATAGGGAATGTCCTTTCCTAGAAGAAGAATATTTTGGCACTGTAATCTTGTGTTGCCTCATGGCTTCATTCAAAGCTTCAAGTTTCAACCAACATTTGGATTCAACATGCCCAATTCTGCCACATAAACTGCACGTGTCACTTGATTTCTTCTTCCTTGTCTTAGAGGAAGACTCATGAGACTTGGAAGATGGAGGAAAATATTTTTGTTTTATGTTGAGGCTTCGAGGTAGACTCACCAGCTTGAGCATAATCTTTCTTCTGCTCATACATAGTCTTGTGCTTACTTTTGGAGGTATGAGCCACAAGATCTTGATTCTTAGAGCCAGAAAGAGCATTTAATTGAGTAAGCTTAGATTGTTCTCTAGTAAGACGCTCACAAAAAAGTTCAAAGGAAGGAATTTTAAACTCACTTCCAATTGCATCCATAGTAGAATAAAATGAAAAAGAAAATACCTAATAAGGACCTTTTATCTTGGATAAAATCAAGAATATGCGTTCTTCATCTGATTTAGTTTTTCCACACCCTTTTAGTTGTGCCACCAATAACTTGAATTTGGTAAGATAGTCTTCAATGGATGCATGCTCATCCAGTACCAATGATGACAACTCCACTTCCAATTGTAGGGATAGAAATTCATTGAATTTTCCAAATAAGGAATCCAACTTGTCCCAACTTGCTTTCAGAGTTCTACAATCAACAATGTGGAATAACAAGTTATCTGACCTTTTGATTGCAACAACTATTACATTTGAAGTTTCTATGTATGATAATTATGGGGAATTAGGAGCTCGACAGTCCTTAACTCCGCCATTTACAATTGAGGATGCAAGAAAGAAACACATATCACATATCACATATTTTTTTTTTTTTTTTAATTTTGCTTGCAATAGAAATGTTGGAAGCTTAGGCTCAAATAAAAGAGCTCCAATAAAACAAAATTTACAACAACGTTATGGTTTCTTCAAATACCAATAGATATCACACTGAGGCACACATACAACGATCTCTCCAGCTGAAAAACAAAGGCAGAACCGAGCGTTGGATATGGAGTGTAAGGATTGAGCCAATGATTTTTAAATAAAATGATGCTAAAAACAATTGCAAAAAATGTCGGATGAGAATAAAACCCTCGGATGTTTGGACTCTAGTGAGCGATGCTCGATGGGCTGATATCTGGTCGGAGAAGAACGAATCAACATATTCCAGATAAAAATATATTCACAAAGACACAAGTAATATCAAGTCTCCCAACTTCAAATCAATAAAAAAACCTTTGAAGGAAGGCCTGCAATCTGGACTCTCGTCTGCTTTGTAGCTTGAGCGTCTCTGATTTCGAGGTTTCCTCCAATTTCATGACGTCGCTGAGCATAGAGGCCTCTCGGACAAGCTAGACGAGCTGGGCGCTTTCCTAGATGAGTTGGAAAATTTGTAGGACGAGCTGGGTGAGCTTGACGCTTTCTGGATGAGCTTGGCACTTTTCTAGAAGCTTTCTGATTTTGCATATCTTAAGTGGGCGATATTTTTAATCTTGGGAAGTGGTTCTATGGAAGATTAATGGTGGCATGTTGTTGTACCCCATTGAAGGACTGGCACACCTCCAGGACTAAGAAGGAGGAGAATGATCACAACTCTCAACTCTCCTATCGATACCGGTGCCACAAACACCCAAGTCCTCACTTTGATCGACCGACCAATAGTATGTAGAGAAAACAAATAATCAGAGGGAGGTCAAATCTGTGGAGCATACACACAAGAAAGAAGAGAGTCACTGAAGGAGTCAAAGCAACAAAGGAGTTGACTTCAAAGCAACAAATAATTATAACAATTTTACATGGATTTAAGATTATGGTGGAAAAAGGTTATAATTCGAACTTTGAAAAAATAAGGTCATTCACAGCTATTTGGGGATTGATTTTGTTGTTTTAAAAAAGGTGATACACCATTATTCAATTTAGGGGTTGATTTTGTTGTTTTTTATATGGATATTTAATATTAGAGATCTCATTTTGAGATTGCAGTTCTCATCAAGTTGATAACTATGATAACTAAGTTTAAATAATACCAACTGTTACACCCCCATGCCTAGGGTTAACTAGAAGCGATCATGTCTTGTGG
>SNQJ01S0071482.1:1264-17192 GCA_010110895.2 Picea sitchensis | reverse complement strand
TTTTATATGGATATTTAATATTAGAGATCTCATTTTGAGATTGCAGTTCTCATCAAGTTGATAACTATGATAACTAAGTTTAAATAATACCAACTGTTACACCCCCATGCCTAGGGTTAACTAGAAGCGATCATGTCTTGTGGCCCTCAATGGAGAACATGATCCCGACCATGATGATGATCAACATGTCCAGATATGGTAGCCCAACAACCCCCCTCATTTGCCTTTACAACTACAGATCAACCAAGCCTCATCACATCCAAGCAACCTAGAGTATGGGAGACGGTAATCCATTGTCACCATGATGTATGTTAGTTCTTCCTTTATGCAAAGTGTTGTGCCTAATTTTTCGAGCATGTGGATGAGGATATTTTGTTGAAGTTGGATAATGGATCATTGGTAACAAAGTTACCAACTTAACGAGAACTGTGACCTCAAAACGAGAACTCTAGCCATTAAAACCCATATTTTTTCATAAAAAACACGAAAGTCAACCCCCAAATCAAAAAATGGTGCTACCGGTAGCACCATTTTGTCTAATGGGGTCAAAATTACACTATTTTTCAAGCACGGCCTTCAAATCTCGTACAGTAGCTCAAAAAACCTTGAAATCAACACCCAAATCAAAAAGTGGTGTGACCTAAAGATTTTTTTTTTTTTTATAAAGATTAAAATTATAGCTCTTTACGACCTAATTGAAATTGTGGCCTTGACAACCAATCCCTACTCAAATAAACAACCAAAAATTGAACCCCAAATGGTAACTTAAAATTCATTTACAAACTGTTTTTTTTTTTTAATTTACAGTAAAAAACAACAAAATAGAAAGGAGAAAATCTTAGCAAATATTTTTTTCTTAAAAATAAAGAAAAAAAACAAATTTAAAAAAACATTTTCAAAATTCAAATTTATATAAAGAAAAAAAAGATTAAAAAACACGGTGAAAAAGAAAAATAACTAAAAAAAAATGAAAAAAATTTAAAATTTTCCTTCAAAAACAACAATTTAAAGAAAAAATACATATTTTTGGGTAAAAAAAACATTTAAAACCTTTAAAACGTAAAAAAAAATGGAAAAAAAAAAACAAAAAATACTTCAAAAAAGAAAAAAAAATCGATAAAAATGATCTAAAATACAAAATATTAAAATATCGTAAACTAAAACTTAAAAAGGTTTTCGATTTGGGGGTTGATTTTGTTGTTTTTTGTATGGATATTTAATATTAGAGATCTCATTTTGAGATTGCAGTTCTCATCAAGTTGATAACTATGATAACTAAGTTTAAATAATACCAACTATTACACCCCCATGCCTAGGGTTAATTAGAAGCGATCATGTCTTGTGGCTCTCAATGGAGAACATGATCCCGACCATGATGATGATCAACATGTCCAGATATGGTAGCCCAACAACCCCCCTCATTCGCCTTTACAACTACAGATCAACCAAGCCTCATCACATCCAAGCAACCTAGAGTATGGGAGACGGTAATCCATCATCACCATGACGTATGTTAGTTCTTCCTTTATGTAAAGTGTTGTGCCTAATTTTCTGAGCATGTGGATGAGGATATTTTGTTGAAGTTGGATAATGGATCACTGGTAACAAAGTTACGAACTTAACGAGAACTGTGACCTCAAAACGAGAACTATAGCCATTTAAACCCATATTTTTGCATAAAAAACACGAAAGTCAATCCCCAAATCAAAAAATGGTGCTACTGGTAGCATCATTTTGTCTAATGGGGTCAAAATTACAACATTTTTCAAGCATGTCCTTCAAAACTCATACAACAGTTCAGAAAAACCTTAAAATCAACACTCAAATAAAAAAGTGGTGTGACCTAAAGAAAAATGTTTTTTTTAAAGATTAAAATTATAGCTCTTTACGACCTAATTGAAATTGTGGCCTTGACAACCAATCCCTATGAAAATAAACAACCCAAAATTGAACCCAAAATGGTAACTTAAAAATTCATTTACAATTTATTTTTTAATTTACAGTAAAAAACAACTAAATAGAAAGGATAAAATCTTCGCAAATATTTTTTTCTTAAAAATAAAGAAAAAAAAATTCAAAATTCAAATTTATATAAAGAAAAAAAGATTAAAAAACAAGGTGAAAAAGAAAAATAACTAAAAATAAATGAAAAAAATTTAAAAAGTTTTCTTCAAAAACAACCATTTAAAGAAAAAATACATATTTTTTCGTAAAAAAAAAAACATTTAAAAACCTTTAAAACGTAAAAAAAAATGGAAAAAAAAACAAAAAATACTTCAAAAAAGAAAAAAAAAATCAATAAAAATGATCTAAAATACAAAATATTAAAAAATCGTAAACTAAAACTTCAAAAAAAAAAAAACTAAAAATTCTAAAAACATATATTTTAAAAACAATATTTAAATAAAAACAACACAATTTTAATAAAATAAAAAATAAAATTAAAAAAATAAAAAGTTAAGACCCATTTTACAACTACACAAATCTAAAAAAAAAAATTAAAAAAATTAAAAACAACTTTAGAATAAAAAAACTACAAAATGGAAATAAGAGGTAAGGTAAGAATGTTGTGGCCCGCTCCTGTGGTCACATGGGCCACCAGATATGACCAAAGTTAGTGGGCCTTAGCCCTGTGGTTTTGGTCTGGAACGCCTGCATATTGTTGACTATAGGGTTCTCGGTATATGGTTTTACAAGCGGTCAGGTGGGCAGGAGACTTTTGGGTAAGAAAAGGTGCAGATTCTCCCATATGGAAAACTACGATGACGTGGTGGATTATTCACCTGAGACAGGTGAACTGTTACCTTGGATGGGGACAGTTGGCATCCCCACTCACCCCCTCATGGTCCAGCTGGCAGAGGAGATTCCGTCGGAAGTGCGAGATGATTTCTTTTCTCAGTTTTTAGGGGTTTCCAATCTTTACCGTGGGAAATATCCGGAAGCTCTTTCTTCGCTCAGTGGAGTTGTTGGATCAGATGTGGTGTCATCGTTGGGTAGTTCTGCATTCAACATTCCTCTTCCTTGCTCAGTTTCCTAGTGCGGGTCGAATCCCCTGCTTTCTGAAGGCTCCTTTTCCCCCATTTAGTGTGATTTCTCTCCTTCTTCGGCCATGACTAACCTCTCTTGGATGTTCCCAGATCCAACGCTGACTGTGTGCCCTTCAAAAAATCCGAGGGAGAAAGGGTATTTTCCTAAGGTATTTCCAGGTGAAGGTCTAGCAGACACGACTCTAGGGCTTGCAAATTGGGCTTCGTTGGAACAAGGTCCAACACTAGACTTGTTCTACCCTTATGCGAATCAAGCTTACTTCTTGGATCAGTCGGAGGAGTTAGTGGAAGGGTTTATTGCCTCAAAACTACAACTCTCAAATTCCAGCGAGCGGGTCTCAGTTTTTGGTGGGGATCTCGGAAACAACAAACGGTTGAATAAGGACCAAGGTTTTACGGGAGTTCCAGAGTCAAGACAAAGGAAATAGAACAAGTGCGATGGATCTTCCAAGGAAAACCCTAATTTCATCCTTGGTGATGATCTAACTCTCTCCGGGGTGGCCGAGATGGAAGATAAAACTTTAGTAGGGAAAGCATATGGAGGCCAATTTAGTGAGAAGACTCTTAAGGCTTGGGTCGTGACAAATTGGGATGCGTCATCCAACCCTCCTACCAGAATCAGTGGCATGTTCAGAGGTTGGTTCATGCTTATTTTCTCGGAACAATCACAAGCTACGATCATTCTCCAAAAATGTTGGTCCATAGACTCTTCACCAATCCTAATGAAGCTTTGGAACCCTACCTTCGATGCTACAAGTGAAAGGATGGACTCTATCCCAATATGGGTTAGGCTATCGGGCCTTTCCCCACACCTTTGGAATGAAAAATGCTTCCAAGCAATTGGGAATTTCCTGGGGGAATTTCTAGCCGCCGATATGGGATTCTTAGAGTCTGGGGAGATGTCAATGACAAGGATGTTGGGTCTACTAAACATCAGAGAAGGGCTTAGGGAATTCCTTAACTTGAGAGACTTGGGAAGGAATAGGGTACAAATCCTAGATTATGAAGGGGTTCCCTTTCGTTGTAGGAGGTGCCATGAGTATGGTCATATTGTTAAGGATTGCAAGTCCTCTTTGAGGGGGTGCAGGAACCATTGGTCTACTTTGAAGATCAATCTAATCAAGGGAGCCTGGAGAATTTGGGTGTCAGCTCTCCCTCTTCGGGGTCATCTTTGGTGGGTACTCCACCTTGTGCCCCAGTTGTGTCTCAGATCTTGGAGGATGATGAGTCGACAGTACAGGAGGGCGATGCAATGACTATCCTAGTCGTGAGAGATGCGATGAATTAAGAAGTATGATCGGAGGTCGTTCCATAGTTTTTGATCGACAACCTATTGGGTATGCACCTTACTATCTCCCGACCAATAAATGTTTTTTTTTAAACAATTTAATTTATATTTGGTGGATTGTTGTCACTCCTTTCAGAATCTACCCTTTCCAAACACTTCGTCTTTAATTCATATTCTCAATCCCCCACAAGTGTCCTTTTCTTCCTTGGCCAACTCTCCTCTCTGTCTGGACTCTCCGCCCGGATCCCCAGTCTCCCGGTCATCCACAGATTCTTCTTCTAAATATTATGAGGACTCAACCATTTATTTCCAACTCTATAACAGAACAATCTCCATTCCCACTATAGACTACAGAGGCCTGGACCCAAATCCAAAGATTTTGAAAAAAGAAGGGACGATGTAGAAACTCACACCTCTCCAAGGCACAATCCTGAGCACTGTTCGACATTGCTTCAGGGTGACAAAATTAAATTGTAGGGGTGCTTAGAGAAGAAAAATCCCCAGTAGGGGTCCCCCCATGAAACTTCTTACTTTCAATTGCAGGGCTTTGGCAAGTCCCTAAAAAAAAGTCTGGACTAAAGCGGTTGGTAATTATACACCAGGAAAATGTAGTTCTTTTTCAAGAAACTCTATTAGACGAAGACATGGCTACCAAGATTCTAACTGCCCTCTTCTTGGGTTGGTTATTTCTCGGTCTGAATGCCATAGGTAGGTCGGGAGGCTTAGTCATTGGATGGAGAGCTAGATGTATCAAACTCTTAAACTTCCGAGATTTTGACTCCGGGGTGATTTTTTGGTGGAAGGTATTGGAAAGGTGATCCGAATAATCAATGTTTATGGCCCTCAAACAAACCAGATCTCTTTTTGGGAAAATATGCTTGGTAAAGATCTCTTAAGAAACAATCTTCTAATATTAGCGGGGAGACCTAAATTTCTCTCTAGGGGAAGCTGAAAGTTGGGGACCCTCAACCCACCCAGACAACTAAGCAACATTCTTCAGTCACCTATTGTCTTCCAACGACCTCATTGATATAGCTCCACTAAAGATATTACCCACCTAGAGGAATATGAAGGTAGGGGAGGCTCATATAGAATAAAAGTTGGATCATTTTCTGATTTCTAAACCTTTAGCGATGCTTCCATTCCAATTTCATCAATGGATTGGAAGTGGAGGTGAATCGGACCATTCCCCAGTTTGGTTCGAAATGGAAGGAGGTGCTCAAAAGCATGCAACCCCATTTAACTTCAACTCTTTTTAGTTGAAAGATCAGAGTTTTCAGCAGTTGTTCAAGTTCAATTGGATTAACATAAGGGATTCAGAGGGTAATTCGACGGGTATTCAATTTGCGGAAAACCTCAAAAGAATAAAAAAGCTAGTTATTCCTTGGGAAAAAAAAACAGAAAGAAGAGGAACATGAACTCCAAAGTATAGAGGAACAACTGAGGCTGATACAAGAAGATTTTGATTCAAGGTTCATCACAAGCTCGTCTCGAGACAATCTGAAAAGGCTTGAAGCCAGGCATAGACTTATGTTGGTGGATCAAGAAGAAACTTGGAGACTAAAAAGAAGAGCTATCTGGCTTGAGAATGGAGATGAGAATACAAAATTATTTCAAGCCTATGCTAAGGGGAGGAGAGAATAAAACACTATTTGGAGCTTAAAGGATTAGAAGGGCAGATCTATCACTTCCTTTGAATGCTTTTCTAGCCTAGGTAAAATCCATTTTCAGACTTTATTCAAAGTAGACAGGAGTCAACATTGCAGAGATTATAAAGGTGGCACTATACCTTCCAAGCGTCGTGAATGAACAAGGGAAACAAGATTTATTTGATGAAGTCACTAAAGCGGAGTTAAAAGAAACACTACTTAGTTTCCAGAAGGATAAAAGTCCTGGTCCAAATGGATGGACAATAGAATTCTACATGGGTTTCTTTGATCTAATTGGAGAAGATCTATTAAAAGTCATTGAGGAATCTCGTGCCAATGGTAGAATTCACATCCCCTTCAATTCAAATTTTTTATCTGTCATTCCTAAGGTAAATGATCCTCAGTCTTTTGATGATTTCAGGCCAATCTCCTTGTGCAATTGTATTTACAAAATTATTTCCAAAATCATAGCTCGTCGGCTAAATCTTTTTTTATCGGAGGCCATGTCCAAAGAATAGTTTCGGTTTTTAGAAGGGTTCCAGATACATGAGCCAATAGGAGTAGTGCAAGAGGGACTACATAGCCTAAAGACCGCAAGAAAAAAGGCGGAAATCCTAAAGATTGACCTATCAAAAGTATATGATAGAGTGAGCTCAGCTTACATTCGACTTCTTCTTACACATCTCAGATTTGAAGTCCCCTTCATAAAATGGGTGATGGCATGCATATCTTCGGTCTCATTTGCAGTCCTTATCAATGGGGAAACTTCTCCTTTCTTCATTTCAAAAAGGGGTTTGCGTCAAGGCTTCCCCTTATCCCCACTCCTTTTTCTTTTCGTAGCCGAAGGAATGAGTAAGGCTATAGACACAACAACCATGGCAAGGAATTTCCAAGGAATACAAGTTGCACCTGGGATGAGGATCACACATCTATTGTTCATGGACAATATTCTCATTTTCTGTAATGGGTGGGTAGGAGATGAAGAAATTCTAGTTGACATTTTAAATCTCTCTCGCTTGGCTACAGGGATGCAAATAAACTCCCAAAAATCTACCATCACTACCTATGAAATGGAAAGAGAGGAAGCAGTCGTCTATTAGAGGCTATTTCCTTTCACAATTCAGGACATTTCAGAAGGTCTAAAATACTTGGGGTTTCAGTTGAAGCCGAACAATTACAGGAAAGAAGACTGGAAATGGTTGTTATCAAAACTGGAGAAAAGGTTGAATGGATGGAGTTTTAGGTGGTTATCTAGAGTAGGTAGACTCACTTTGACCAAATCTGGTTATCTGAAAGAGCAGGTAGACTCATCTTGACCAATCTGTTTTGGAAGCCATAACAGTTTATTAGATGTCATTGGTGTGGATTCCAAAAGGTATGTTAGAAAAAATTAGAAGGACTTGTTCTCGGTTTATTTGGTCTGGATCAAGGGATAAGTATACCCAACCTGGGAAAAATGGGAAAGTATTGCAATGCCAAAAGATTTGGGAGGATGGGGGCTCAATATTCTATTTTCTTGTTTTCCAAGGACCTTGCGGAAAAGGTATGCTGGCATCTCATTTCAGTTTCCCATTTGTGGACATGGGTAGTCACGCAAAAATACAACTCCCCAGATTCAGTAGAAGATTGGATCATAACTCCAAACAAATCAAGATCTCAATCGCTTCTATTATTTGGAAAGCGATGATTTCCTCATTCTCAGTGGTTGGGGATAGTCTTGCTTGGAGAGTTGGTAAAGGAAATCATCTTCATATTGGAGCCAATCCTTTTCCCGGTTGTGGGAATTCACATATTCTTCCAAAATAACTAATAGATCATCTTCATAGGCAAGGTATCGTCTTCCTATCTCATCTAGATGATCCCCACACAACTAATATATGGAATCAAGGATGGAGAAGTAATATATCACTAGGTTTAAACAAGGTTTATGGAAACTTACTCAGAAGAGTTTATATAAGACCTACTTGATAGGGAAGATGAATGAACTGAAAATGATCCCCTATGCTCCCATACATACTCCGCAACGATACATATTCTAATATAGACCCATTACAATAAAATCCCAGATGGTGGTGGAAAGATCTTTGGAAGCTGAAATGTCCAAAAAAAGCCAAAATTTATATGTGGGTAGCATTAAACAATCGAATCCCAACATGGGATAATTTGAATAGGCATCAGATAGAAGGACCGAGTAGATGCTCACTTTGTAAAAATGCAAATGAATCCACTTTTCATATAATCATCTCTTGTCCTTTCTCCATGAAAGTTTGAACAAAAACCTCCTCAAGCCTTAGGTAGCGCTGCATATGGACTGGAGACACTTTGGAGCTAGCTTGGAAACATTGGACCCATGAACTAAGAAATAAGGAGATACAATCACTTCCTCTCTTAATTAGTTGGGGAATCTGTCTATCTTGAAATGAAGAGATATTTAAATATAAAGCCTCTATACCAGAAGTGATCGCAGCTCAAAGCCTATAAATCATGTCACACTTCCCCCAGACCAAAGAATATCCAACCTTGAGGGTAAGACAACAAGAGGATATATACTTTACAAAACCCTGGGCTTACTTCGACAGCATCTGAGAACTCAAACTGTGGGGGAGGAGTTTTTCTACATTTATTATAAAACCATTTCTTTCATTTAAAAATGGCTGGGCGAGGACAACTGCTGATTACCGAGAGGGGGTGAATCAATACTAGAGAAATTATCCTTAACCATATAATCCATGTTATATCAATGAATAATTATCATCCAACAATCAAAGAAGTAATAAGCAATGAACAAATAATAAAAAAATACACATACACAAGACACCAATGTTTTACGTGGAAACCCAAATCGTAGGAGAAACCACTAATTTTTCTTATATGTCTTGAAGAATTACATTCATTGGAAGCAAGCACCAACTTCCTTTGTTTTCTAGATGCAATCGAAAGGAGGCTCCAACCCCTAACAAGCAACCCTCGAGGGAAGCTCCAACTTCCCCACCTCGGGTTACAACCAAGGAGCGCTACAACCCCTATGTTCTCCTGATACAAACTGTATGGTGGCACAAACTACATGTCCTTGCCTACCCTACCAATCATAGAAGTAGAATGATGGAACCATTGTCAACCCATCACCGGCCATATATACCACATCAGAAGTCTGCACCAATAAATATGAATTATGCATCAACCATGCATCAACATGTAATCAACTTGTACCATAAACAACAAGTGTATCAACCATGCACCAACCTCAGACCAAATAACCTATATAATCAACCACAGACCATAAACAAGTGCATCTAGACATGTACCAAGTATGTACCCAATCATGTGTCAACTACTCATCAAATATGACTCATCAATATGTACCAACATCATCAGCTTATACACTCATGTATATGCCAACTCATCAAATACTTGTCTCAACCATGTAATTGATGTACCCTCAACCAAAAGCCTCACCAATTTCATCATCCAAATATGTTTTGTAGCTCATATACAGACCCCGTTTATGCTAAGTTCTCAATATTGTCTCATTAACCCCACTAGCATATTAGATTAGTAATGTTATTTTATTTATGCTCATTTTAGGCCATTAGTTGTAATTATACCTCCTAGTCTCCTATATATACCAAGGAGACATTTCATTGAATCATCTTGGACTTGAATTTAAGTGGGATGTGCTATAAGGTTGTCCCCTCAAGAGGCTTATTATCTGAAATTATCTCTCTTTTCAAGGCGTTGAGTAATTTTCCCGAGGTTTTTCTATGCTATATTTATGTGGTTCTAACATATGGTATCGTGAGGTCATGTCTTGGGGTTTCACATCCGGTGACACCGTGTGGAATTTTCACTATAACTTTTTTTCACAACGTTTCAGAGCTGAACACTGGAGGATAGTTAGCAGATGATCAAGGCACGTTGTCTAAAATTTAGCCCTCGAGGCTCCTTATACTTTTGGAGATACAAATTGCATAAGATAGGGTTTTGGAATCATCCTAAAATGAGTCAGGAATTGTCGCCATAAACAATATTCTTAGAATTTTCAGACCTTGAAATTTGGAGGACATTTACATAAATTAGTAAGGTATCCGTGGTAAACATTTCAACTTCTGTCATCTTAAATTTTATATACACCTTGTGTAAGATAGAGACTGGACTACCCCTATTGACTAGTCTCAAGAAGGTGTTCCAGAAAACAATCATAACTTATTGATAGAGTATCCAAATTGAGGGACTTGTTGCATTGATTGTGGACGCTTGTAGTATTTTGGTGGGTTTCTAGTTTATACTAATTATTTTGTGCGGGCATTCTATACAAGGAGATCTCACTTGTATAACACGCCCCACACAAAATAATTGACAAGTTGTGAGGAAGTTACCATAATTCCACTTGGCACATCCACTTTTGATCGGACCTGTGGCATTGCAGAGAAGTAATATTAGAGAACTACCTAAAGAAAGTTTCATACCCAAAAGGCCAAAATTGGGAGATATAATAGAATAAATATTGTCTAGCGAATCAAAATCAAGATTCAAAAGTGATATTTGGCCAACATGCCACCAAAGGGACCTTCTACACCAACAAGCCTCCGTAAAATCCTAATTGGACTTTTGATGAAGGTGAAGAAATGAGATACATAAATGAACTACAAAAGAAGATGGATCTAATGAAGTCACGGATACTAAGATGGATTCAATGAAAGACCGCCTGATACTAAGATGGATTCAATGAAGCTAAGATCATGGAAGTACGAAAAAATTTCATAACAGAAGACACCTGAAAAGGGAAGATGCATCCCATGAAATTCATGATGAGTACAATAAAGGAAGGTGAATCAAGAATGGAGAAATCTCCAACTTTGGTTTGAATACCAACCACGCTCCTAAGATGGATATGAGGAAGCTTGATGGAAAGGACCCAATCACATGGATACTTCAGATGGAGCAATTTTTTGATCTCCATACGCCACATACACAAAAGGTACCTATCGCTTCTTTATATTAGGAACCTAATCAATTTGTTTGGTATCGATGGCTTTGTTCTCTAAATCACTAGTCACTTGGTCAATTTTCACTTAAGAAATGATAACACACTATGAGGATTGTTACATAACACCTTCTTTAGCCAATTGATAAATTTAAAGCAAAAGGGTTCAAGCATTTGTTAATTATTGAGATCCCAAAGATTGAATATGTACAACCAATATCTCGTGATGAGCACTTGATTGATTTATTCAGAACTTTTAAAGGATAAAATTCAACATGAGGTTCACCTTTGGGGAACCCAAATCATTGGACAATGCATTTAAGGCGGCAAGAAATGTTGAAAGTAAAAATATGGCTATGGCTACTAGGAAGGACTCATCCTAACATCTATAGAGAGAACAATGCTCCTTCTCCTAAAACACCAACCCACAAGGTTGACACCTCAACAATTGGAGGAAAGAAAAGCTAAAGGTTTATGCTTTACCAGACAACAAGTATAGTAAGGGACATAAGTGTGGTGAGAAGAAATTATTCTACATAGATTGTGAAGAGGAAGAAGAAGAAGAACAAGATCCATGTCAAGATGAAAACGTAGAAATTTCTTCGAAGAGTTGACTCACGATATTCTGTAATGCATTGGCTAGAATTAGCACCTCAAACCCTCAAGATCTAAGGATACATCAAAGAAAAGGTAATAGTCCTAATTGATTCGAAGTACTATAATTTATTCATCAGAATTAGCCAAAGATCTCAATTGCTTTGTATATCCAGCCAATAGTTTCAAGTAAGTAACGATTGCATATGGAGGAACTATCAATTGCTCAGAAAAATGAAATAAGATCAATCTACTTTTATGGGGAATATGCAATGAATAGTCCAATGATTGCTATACCCATGGGTGGCAAGAGATGTGGCACTAGGAATCCAATGGTTACAATCATTAGAACAATGGATTTTAATTTTCAAGAACTTTTCATGAAATTTTCATTGGAAGGAAAAGAAATTGAGTTAAGAGGTATCAATTTTGGCCCCAGAAGGTGATAAGCTCTAATGGCATGAAAAAATTATTGAAAAAGGCTCATCAAGGCATTATTAAACACCATGCTCACTATATGTTCAAACATCTAAGCCATCTATTCCTCAAGACTCAAAGGATCATTGATAAGCATTCCAAAGTATTTGAAGATATTCAAAGGTCTCAACAATTTCAAAACCATGATCATGAAATTACCTAATTTCTAGGAGTGTTCTCTAACATCGTGCCATACAGATACCCTTACGCCATAAGAGTGAAATGGAGCATATGGTTGAAGAAATGTTAGAGGTCGGCATTAGACCCAGCCAAAGTTCTTACTCCACTAGTGGTAATGGTGTTCAAGAAAGATACCATGGCTTATGTGTCAAGATTATAGAGAGCTCAGCAAGATCATTATTAAAGATAAGTTTCCCATTCCTCGATTGATGATCTAAATAGATGAACTACATGGAGCAATCTATTTCACAAAATTGGATCTCCATTCAAAGTATCATCGATCAAAATGAAGAAGAAGATATCCCAAAACAACATTCAACTCATGAAGGCCATTATGAATTTTGTCATGCCTTTTGGCCTTACAAATGCAATCCTTCCACATTCCAAGGGTTGATGAATTCCATTTCAAGCCCTTCCTTCAAAAAATTTGTGCTAGTATTTTTGATGATATACTAATCTATAAGAAGTCTTGGTAGGATCATCTCATGACATGTTGACAAGGTGCTACAACTACTAAAGGAGAAAACAACTATATGCCAAACCATCCAAATGTTTCTTTGGAGCAAGAGGATTAACACCAGATTCCACACATTAGCTATGATGGATCACATTCCCAAACATTAAAGAATCTTAGAGGATTTTTGGTTTGACAAGTTACCGCAAGTTTGTTCTAACTATGGAAGAATAGCAACACCTTTTAACGACACTAACTAAGAAGCGATGCATTTTCATGGACTCCGAGGCAACTAAATCTTTTGAACAAATTAAAGAGGTGATGTAAAGCCCTCGCCTTGGACCACCTGCACTTCACAAAATATTTATCAGGAATTTGATGCCTCGTGAAATGGAATTTGTGTTGTCCTAATGCAAGAAGGAAGGCCCCTCGCTTTGAAAGTCGATCACCAAGGGAAAGGAATTACACAAACCCATTTATGAGAAAGAAATGATGGCACACATGCATTGAAGAAATGGTGTCTCTACCTAATGTAGGCACTGTCAAAACATATATTGATAGTCTTAAATACTTGGAACAAAGACTATCTTCAAGAACAACAAAAATGGGTAACCAAGATATTGGGTTATGATTTTGAAATCGCTCTTATAAAAAGGGGGAAGTAAATGTTGTATGTGATGCACTCTCAAGAAAGGATGAAGATGTTGAGGCCTTTCTCTCAGGCATTTCGATCATCCAACCCGATTGGATAATAGAAGAAGTGGATGAATGGAAGAATGACATACATTTACATGGAAAAATACATTTACATGGAAACGATTCACTATGGTACAAAGATCGCTTATATTTATGTAAGAACTCCCAACTCAAACAAAAGGCACTATTGAATTGCACACCTCTCCAATAAAAGGGCACTCCTGGATTTTTTGAAAACCTAACATAGAATCAAGAAGGATTTTTGGGATGGCCTTAAAACTCGATAACCAAAGGTTTGTGGAAGAATGTTTGGTTTGCCAACAAAATAAGGTGGGAAAAAATTAAGACCCCATGTCTTTTAACACCATTATCCATCCTAAGTCACCGGAGGAGGTTTCCATGGATTTCATCACAGGTTACCAAAGTCCAAGGAAAGAGTGTCATCATGGTGATTTTGATAGAATGACCAAGCACGCACACTTCGGGTGCACTCTCTCATCCCTTCAAAGATAGTACGTTTGCCACTACATTCATGGAGACAATTCAAAGTTACATGGTAGCCTAAAGATTATTGTATGTGACAGATATCCCATCTTCACCGGGACATTTTTGGACGTAATTATTTTCTTGTTTAAGTACTCAATTGGCTCATAGCTCATCCCATAATCCTCAATCATGGACAAACCGAGATAGTGAACAAATTTCTCGAAGGATACCTTCGCTATTCTCGATAAACAAACACAATGGTTCAATGGTTACTTCCTTGGAAGAATGGTATAACACTTCCTTTCATAATCAACAAAATGACACTATTTATGGAACTTTATCGATACCACCCCCCTTCCAATTTCTTATAAAAGAAAAACTTGTTCAAGAAAGGGAAGATCACATCGAGAATCAACGTTCTTCAAATCTTAAAGGACAAGTTTAATTACGGCACAAAATCGCATGAAACAACAAGCGTATCAACATCATATGAAAGAAGTTTTGAAGTAGGGATTGGGTATTTTAAGACTACAACCATACAAACAGATGCTGTCCCTCAAGCAAGCCAAGAAGGATAATAAATTATCACCAAAGTACTATGGTCTCTATAAGGTATTGCAAAGATTGGTACTATGGCATACAAATTGAGCTACCGCATCTTCACGAGTACACCCAGCTTTTCTCCATGTTTCATGCTTAAAAAGTTATAGGAGACAAGATCCTAGCTCAAACTATATTTACAGAACTTGACGAGGGAGGAAATCATATTGAGCCTCAAGCCATCATCGACACAAGAATTAACCGAAAGCAATAGATCCATTTAGTATCTCATTAAATGGAGGAAACTACTCCATTGAAGATTCCACTTGGGAAGATGAGTCTTTTATACTGTACATCCAGAAGTCATTTCAAGCATTTAAGACAACACTTGTCTCAAGGAGGCTGTTGCCTCTAATATTGGCTCATTAACCCTTAATTGGGCATTAGATTAGTAATGTTGTTTTATTTGTCGGATTAGCCATTAATTGTAATTATACCTCCTATATATACCAAGGAGACATTTTCATTTTGAATCATCTTGGACTTGAACATTTAAGTGGGGTAAAAGGAGGTTGCCCCCTCGAAGAGGCTTATTATCTGAAATTATCTCTTTTTCAAGGCGTTGAGTAATTTTCCTGAGGTTTTTCTATGCTATATTTATGTTTGGTTCTTAACAGTTTATATGATCACATTCCTACAAACCTTCCTTAACTTGAACAAAAAGAGACTAGAATTTTCATCAAACTTTTCTTTAGTCTCACATGCCTAGTTTTGGATTAGTCAACAACCCTAACTTGAAGTAACCATAACATTGTACCTATAATGTATAAAGATCTGAAACTAATACACAATTTTTTTCAGTGTGTTTTATGAAATTCCTCTAGGTTTCACTACTTGGAACCTCTCAGAAAGAAGTTATAGAAAAAATGACACACCTTGCTAAATTCTGGCTTATTCTAGAGATCGACCTTGTAGAGCGTGCCCCAAACAAAATGTTTGTTTAATTGATTTGAAACTATTAATCAACACACTAAAAACTGTAAAATAAACAAGACATTTGGTTTCAGTGAATTTTGATCTATTATGAATAAGTTATGACGTTTTTACCCAAAACACTTGTTTTTGACTAGTTTCGGGACTAGCCACAAACCCTATTTTCCACGGAGTGTAACTCCAAAACTACAATGAAACACAAGCGTAATTTTTTACCATAGATACTTGGATATGTTTTCGCAATGGAATTTCAATTTCATGGTCTGAATCATTATATAAAAAAATTTATAGCGAAAATGGTGAGATGACCTGTAAATAACATACCTTAGAAAGCACCATCAAAAGAATTTATCCTTCCTTGCATTTCAGCCTTATTTTCTTCACCTTCCCTCAGAATTTTGGATTATGTATCCTTGGTTACCTCAGACACCTATAGATATTCAATATTCTCAAGTGTGATTAAAATGAGAGAGCCTTTCCTCTTATTTATACTCTCCAAGTAGCTTCCTTAAAAACATCTTCTAGGTCACTTGGCCCCAC
>SNQJ01S0071481.1:106886-133549 GCA_010110895.2 Picea sitchensis | reverse complement strand
AAACTTAAGAACACGTGGCACAACCAGGCAATGACAAGTGTCAAGCTGATTCAACACTTCAGGCACATGTAAGTCACGAATCAGAGTGACACGTGGCAGTATTCAACACGTGTCAATCCACGTGTGACGTCAGCAGATTTACACCATGTCGGAAT
The DNA here is from genome assembly GCA_010110895.2 of Picea sitchensis. NCBI lineage: Eukaryota > Viridiplantae > Streptophyta > Pinopsida > Pinales > Pinaceae > Picea > Picea sitchensis. Next base: position 133,394 of record SNQJ01S0071481.1, on the reverse strand, counting down.
TTGAGGATCGAGAGTTGGAGATGTCAAGGAATGTTAACATCAATAATTCCGATATCGCGATATGCGAAATCGCGAAATGATCTGAGAAGTCAGATCAAGTGTTGGTCAGGATCGTTGATCCCACGCCATTTGAAAGTATCGGGGATCGTGACTTGGAGAGGCAAAGAACCCAATGCATCAAGAATGTCGATTTCGCGATATGCGAAATCGCGATTCAATCGCAGCCGTTAAGTTAAGAAGTGACCTGGACTGTTGATATGATTTCTTTATGGAATGTCGTGGATCGGAACTTTGAAGTGACAAAAACACTGGACATCAAGGATGCCGAAATCGTGATACGCGAAATCATGATTTAATCGCAGTCGTTGAATAGAGATCAGACCTGGACCATTGACATAACTCCATATCATAGTTTCACGGACCGCGACATCAAGAGGAATAGAAAACAAGGCAACAAGAATGCTGAAATCGCGATATGCGATATGGTGATTCAATCACAGCCGTTAAATCAAGATTGGATCTGGACCGCTGATGTAACTCCATATCGGAGTTTCGGGGATCATGACTTGGGGAGGCAAGAACACAATGCAACAGGAATGTGGAAATGTCGAAACCCGATTTAAAGGCAATATTAATAAAGCTCGTCCAACGGCGTAGATTAACCTGAATGAGATCTGAGGGCTATTGTTGCACGACACAGTGAAACTTCTAGAAACCATTGATGGTTTCTACCAGAAAATGCGAAGACACTTCGAGATGACTGACAGAGGAGGTGAAGAGTCCCTGAGAGGAATGAAGATGTTCGTGGAGGCGATTGACAGCTGATGAGCATTGAGGTATGTAACTGAAACAGAGAAGGTGAGTTCGACTGTCACAGAGAAGACAAAGAGTCTCAAACTGCTAGAGAGGCTGAGGAATCTCAATATAACATACAGTGATGTTGGACACGCGGGGCAAACCACCAGAGAAGATGAAGAGTCACGATGATGATCAGATAGAGCACTCGAGAGGTGGAGGATAACGACGCAGAGTCAGCATGAAAAGGCATTGTGAACACTGCATGCACAAGGTGCACAGAAGCTATAAATACATGGTACAGAAAAGAGAGGGGTTGTTTTTGTTGTAGGAGTTTGTTGTGGTTGTTGTTGGTGAAGGCGATTCATGTGTGAAGGAGGAGGAGAGTGCAGCAGCTGAATAGTACAGAAGAGGAACTGTGCAGTGAATGGAAATGGCGCACTGAGCATAAAAAGCAGAAGAACAAGACAGCGCAAGTGATGTGAGCAGAAAGGAAATGAGGCAGACAGAGCAATGAAATGCAGCAGAACAGTGATAAGTCTGGTAAGCCATTGTTGAACATCATATCACTATAATAAATTTCAGTAGCAAAAATTTATATTTCAAGGTGGTTGGGAGGAGCTAGGGAGGACTGGTGTCCTCAAAGGTTCAGGTGGGTGCTTGAAAACAGGGAGTTGGTGCTTCCCTCTAGTTGGTGCTAGAGAAACCAAGGAGTTGGTGCTTCCTTCTAGTTGGTGCTAGAGAAACTAGGGATTTGGTGCTTCCTTCTAGTGGGTGCTAGAGAAAACAGAGAGTTGGTGCTCTCAGCAAGTTCCAGCTTGCAAAAACTGAAGTTGTAGCCTCATTATGAGTTGGTTCTCATATGTATGATACTGTAAAGATTATAACCATTACTTATCATATAAAGAAAAAGAGGTTTTTACCCTGCATGGGTTTCCTCGGGAAATATCTGTCTCTGTGTTTCTCATATATGTCAATGATGCTGAAAGTGCCATTGTTTATTTCCCTACATTATTGTGATCATCATTTAGTGTCTCTACAAAGAGTTTAAAAGAACCATAATTGTTTAAGCACAGTAANCCCCCCCCCCCTCTCAGTTTTCTAACACAAAGGTAGAGAACTATTGTTTGCATGGAAAATTACTCTATCATATTGGAAAGCTATGTATTCCTATAAGTGAACAAATCCATGTAATGTGAGAATATCACATGTCTCTTATGTCTAGGCATTTTTGGGTAGGAAAAACTATGGCTCATTTACAGAGGTTTTGTTACTGGCCTCAAATGAAAGAAATTGTAACTAAATATGTAAAGGGTTGTGTGATGTGTTCTACTTGTAAGCCCATTAATAGAAAATTGGGGTTATACTCACAACTACCTGTTCCATTCCATCCATGGATTTTGTAGGGCGTTTACCAATGTCGAAAGGGGGTGATGATTATTTGTATGTTGTATTGGATAGGTTCAACAAGATGTGTATCTTAATTCCATGTAAAAAGTATATCATTGCTGAGCATACTACTAATCTCTTCTTTCAGTATGTTTGGGTACACTTTGGGTTACCCACATCCATTATCTCAGATCGAGATACTTGATTCCTTGGGGATTTTTGGACAAGCTTGTGGAGAATGATAGACACCAAGCTGAAGAGGAGCATTTCTTTTCATCTACAGACCAATGGACAGACAGAGGTTGTAAACCGAACAATGGTACTTTTTCTTCAAGGCTACTACAACAAGCATCCCAAGTTATGGGATGAACAAATACCTTACGTAAAACATGCTTAAAACTGAAATTTACATTCCTCCACTCAGTGCTCTCCTTTTGAGACATGTTTTGGGTACATACCTAAATTTCCTTTGGAATTGATGTATGGGAGAAATGTCGATTCAAATGAAGAAAAAATGAGGACAGACCATGCATGTTCTTCCAAAGGATCTAGCAGGTACACCAAGCAGTAAGGGAACAGTTGGAGAAAATTCAAGAACAATATAAAGCTCAACATTAAAAACAAAGGGTTGATCGTCAATTCTAAGTTGGAGACTAGGTATGGCTTCACATCAATAAGGAGAGATTGAAGGGTAAAGGAAAGAAACTCAAGCCCATTTGTTATGGACCCTTCACTGTTTTGGAGAAAAGTGGTAGAATTTATTTTCATCTGGATCTTCCACATTATATGCAAATTTACTCAGTTGTAAATGTAGAAAACTTGAAACTTTTTGAGCCTCCCATGATCATGGATCAGTAGGAGGAAGTTTCAATACCTTCAGTTGATTAGTTTTCTTCTGAGTACTTGGATGAGTTAAAGGAAGATATCATCCTGGAAATAAGGATGAGGACTTCACATAGGGGCGATGTTGATTATCTTTGAGTAGGCTTAAAGGGAACATATCCAAGAAAGGAAAAGTGGATTGAGAAGGACAAGGTTAGGGAACTCTTCCCTCACTTATCTATTGATTGATGAAAGATTTTGGTGGTCCAAAAATCTCTCAGTTGGAAGGAGTGATCCAAAAATGATTCAGAGAATACTAAGGACAACTTAGAACTCGTAGAAGGAAATTAGGAAGCTCAAAATGGCCTCAGCAAATAGAGAAAGGGAAAAACTTCAAAGTTCTCAAAACTCGATGAAAATGACATAATCGCGAACAACACGTCGCAAGATTTCCAACGACGCAAATGACTCGTCAAACAGAGTTACGAATAAAAATATATTCGCGGTCAAAGTTTGGTCAACATGGCCTAGTCAGCAAGGGATGAGTCAACATCTGCACTTCTAAAATTAGCATCAATACGGATGACATCAACATCCATATAGCATACATGGCACACACAGGAAGGAAAAACATGTAATGTTGACATCAACATGATGTCTGCATGGTGACGTGGCAACACCAGAGGCTGCCATGTCTCACCCATTTTTGGCATTTTCTGGTCATTCCATGGCGCAGTAAAAAAGTGCCATGTGGCAGTTCGTATAGCCACATGGAAGATCGTATGGTGATGTGGTAGATGACATTGTCGACTGATGTAGCAGGATGACATGGAAGGCTGACATGGAAGGTCGTATGCTGACGTTGCAGGTCGTACGTTGACGTGGCAAGTGATTGTACAATTGGTTGACATGATCCAATGGTTGGTTTCCAGGTGGCCTAGTCATGGGCTGCCATGTGGCAGTGGGAAAATGCCCAATGACATCCCAAGAATGAAATTTCAAAAATTAAAAAGGTTGGCGAGTCCGCCAAATCTGGAACGACCCTGCCAAATCTGGTGACCAAACGACATATATAACCATTGCTAAAGTTGGTGGAACAACCAAGTACTATGATATACATATGTTACAAAGAAAATCCCAAAAGGGGAGTCCCACATGCTCAACCTCGAGAGTTTCCCCTCTTTCTATGCCTTAATACATGCTCCACCAACCAATAGGCCAATGCCCTTTTGTTGATTAGAAAGCCACATTTTTTTATTTAAAAAGTGAATCCGCTAAGTGTTGAGGGGAGGCACGTGAGGGTACGGCCTGCATGCTTTACGAGATAGTTTCTTATCATTTATTCTAGGTTTTAGGGCACAAAAATCGAGACAAAGTTTCTCTTGGGCCTGGGAGTGCTAGAGTCATATTGAAGTGTGGAGACAAGTTTTTTGGGGTAATTCGACTCCACGAATTCAATGGTGTTGTCTATTTTCTGATTTGAGAAAAACTTCTGCATCTTTATTTCAAAATGAGGTATAATTATGTATTTTTTCAAATTCTTTTACTAAGCTAATAAAAATGCCTACCCATTTGAGAGCAAGACCCGAAGACGTATTCCACCAAGGACAAACTCTGTTATCAAGTTTTTTGTGTTTATATTTGATGCTTATGTCTCGTCATTATTGAGTGTTTCCTTCTTTAATGGTGCACTTTAATTTATTCTCATTTAATGCAATTTTTTATAGGTCACTTCGATGAAAATATGTCAGATCACCGGGTAAATTTGAAGATAAAGATACTGATGACAAGTCAACCCAAAAGAGGTCTATGTGCGGGAGTGAGACGACCGACTACTGATTCAGATTCTTTTTTGGCAAAAAATGAGAGTAGAAATATAATAAAGAAATTTACAGAGATATATCAATAATATAATATAGATATATTAGAGATATAACCATAAACACAAAGATACAATAATACACAATTTCTATTAATGAGCAAAATGTACAAAATTGTAGAAATAAAGAGTGAACAACTCGCTAGAATGGTGGCATATTATCTCTGAGAAGAGATGTGATGACCATGCTCATTCACAAGAAGAATGTCATTACAATGAGGCTCCAAAGGAATTTTTAACATAAATAAAATCCAAAACCCTAACCCAGGAAGATGAAAAGCCAACAGGTTTGTGGAACCAGTTTTGGGTAGTTTGGTATATAAAATTCCCAACGGCATAACTTTGGCATAGGATCTTTGTTTGGGGAAAATGATAGCTATTTGGGAAGGTATTGATGAGGATATTCATTTAATAGGATCAATAATTCTTTTGAAAATGATTGAGGTGCTTGATCTTGAAAAATGTCATTTAGGCCCTCAAAATGGCCTTGGAAGCTTAGGACCCGAAAAACTGCTAAAAATAGTAAATTGTCAAAGAATTGTTTTGAGCCAGTTGGAATAGGTGGGTGGTCATCGATATCCACCTGGATCAATCCTCCCTCCTTATGAAGCAATGGTCTCCATTGCGTTGAGTTCTCGGGGGAGAGGGGGAAGTTTTTGCTAAATTTGAACCTTGGTGAGTTGCTTGCCTTGTTGGAGAAGTTGTGTTGCTTGGCTTGTGGAAGGTTATCAAAAACCTAATGATGGAAGGGTTGGACCTTTTTAACTAGTGTTTATACATGAGATGAATTTGTGTAGAAGGAATCTTTCCACTTTGATGCAACCTTGTCAACATGCTTCTATTGCATAGAAGGTGATTGGACTAAGGTTGTCGTGGTTGTAGTGTTCTTTTGTTCACCTTTTGGATAGATTGTGAAGAGGTTGAATGTTGTCATATGAGATATTACCTTGCGAAACTGTTTAGGTGGGACAATAATTGAAACTACCTCTGGTATCTTGTAGAGATGACCCCCCAGAGTAACAAGGACACTACTGACACTCATAAATAGGATGGCACTTCCACATATATGGCTGGCCTAAAATAACATCGCAGACATCCAACAGGGAAACATCACATAATACCTCATCCTTGAAGGGCTTGATTCCATATGACAAGAGACACTGCTAGGTGACACAGATATCTCATCCTTGGTGAAGCCACCCAATGTTGTATGGTTGCGGGTGTGGTGTTGTTGAAAATCCCAACTCTTTGACGACCTCTGTTGAGATGAGGTTCTTCTAGCTTCTACTATCAACAATAAGATGCAACATGGTCCACTTCACCCACATCTATGAATAAAAAAGGAGCTCTCTGTCTTCAAAATCTATCGGTTCTTATAGTTGAATTGTTGTGGTCGTGATAGTAGAAGTCGGGTCTGCATTGATGATTCATATTCTCCCATTATTTTATGAATCATATTTTGAATCAGGATTTGTCTCCTTTTCTTTGGTATCGACCACGAATGACTGTTTTTAGCCACATTCCTCAATGTTGTGCCAGGGGATTTTGTGGAAATTGCACCATTTTCCAATGTCCTTTTTCGTCTTTTTGTTACCCTTCTTTTCATGTGTCTTGGACTGGTTTTCTAAAGGTTGGTTGTTAGGAATTTCCTTACCATACTTTGGTTGTTATGTATTTGTAGGCCAAAACTCCTATTTGTTCTGGTTTGACAACATATCGGTAGGCAACTCCAGTGATGAGATGTCCAAAAAATCCATTTCATTTCAGATGTACCTATGTAGATACCATGGTATTTCAGAACCATATGTCACTTGGATTCTTTGATACCCAACTTGGTCCGCAAGGTATGGAAAGTATTTTTGAACTCTATCATTGTTTTCCCCTCTCTTGCCACAGTGTGGTCCATCTCATGTACTGGTCATCATAGTTACCAACAGGGTAATATTGTTCCTTGACCGCATCCACAAAAAATATCAAATGGGCTCAGCCCCATATATTCCAGACTCCTCTATGGAACTTTGGTCCCAGTGAGTTTCCCACCAATGTTTTACATGGGGGAGAGCCTTAAGGAGTGTGAAGGTGATATTTTCTCTGTCGAAAAAATTGTGAACAAAGAAATAACCTTCTAGTAGATTTAACCATTTTTCTAGGGAATCCTCATCTATCTAACCTTCAAATACAGGAATATAAAAATTAACTTGTACCTTGAAAGGAGAGGTTCCTCAAAATTGGTTAGTTGATGAATATGCACCTACTATTAGCGGCAGACATTGAAGGATGTGGGAAAAATTCTTCATCATTTCGTCCCTCTATCCCATGAGAGCTTGCTCAAGCAACATATTAATATAATATTTTTCTCTTTCATTTTTCTTTTCTTCCACCATGGTGGGTTTATTGGGTCTGCGAGAGTGATTTTCCTCGAGAGAGACAAGCTCAATACCCAACTTTCTATACTCGGATCTCATTGGGGACATGCACTGAAAAATGATCAAGATCATCCTGCTCTGATACCACTGATCCATATTTTTTTTGGAATGAAATGAGAGAAGAGATATAATAAATAAATATACATAGATATATCAATGATATAACAGAGATATATTATATATATATAACCATAAACAAAGAGATACAATAATACACAATTTCTATTAATGAGTGAAATGTACAAAACTATAGAAATACGGAGTGAAAGACTCGCTAGAATGGTGGCATCTTATCTCTGAGAAGAGATGTGATGGATACGCTCATTAAAAAGAATAATATCATTAAAATGAGGCTCCAAATTCCTTTTTAACATAAATAAAATCCAAAAATCTAACTCCAAAAGATGAAAAGCCAACAAGTTTATGGACCTCGTTTTGGAGAGTTTGGTGTATCAACTTCTCGAGGGCGTAACTTTGGCATACAATATCTGTTTGGGGCACACAATATATCTTTGTAAAGGTATTGACGAGAAGATTCATTTAATATGATCAATAATGGATTTATTTATCATTAAGATGCCCAATCATGAAAAACATTGTTTAGGCCCTCAAAATGGCCCTCAAAGTTTAGGACCCGAGAAACTACTAAAAATAGTAATTTGACAAAGAATTGTTTTGAGCCAGTTGGAATAGGTGGGTGTACACAAATATCCACCTCGATCAAATAAATACTGAATGAAGTCCGACTAGTAGCCAACTGGTAAACCCAACTTGGATTCGACTATAACAAAATCCTAGGATTTGTGAGATTTTTAGCCAATGATATGCATGGATTTGTAACTGTTTTTGGGTGCCAATATTTATGGTTTTTCCTATTGTAAAGCCTATAAAGAGGCATGTTGTAAGGCCATAAAGGATTTTATTGTAAGGTAATCATAAAATTCACTTTTGCAGGTTAATAGATGTGTAAGTGTAGGTTGTTGGTCAATGCATATGTAAGTCGAATTGGCTATAGGGTTGTTCTTTCTTGTGCAAGAGGGTATGATGTTGATTGTGTATTAGGTGTGGACCAATGTTAGACATTTAACCTTTTATTTTTTTTTAATAACACAATAAGAGAGAAGAAATATCAAAGGAATGTTGGTTTTACCAGTTAAGGGTTTCCAGGGTAAAATCTTCGTGTGTTGTGTGATTGCTTGTGTCATTTTCATTCTTGATTAAATTCTTCTTCTCTTCTACTAGGATTAGTGTAGAAGTGATCCGGATTATTTTCGGCACGAAATGAGAGCGGAGATATAATAAAGAAATGCACAGAGATATTGCAGATATTCAATAATATAACAAAAATGCATCAGATATGCAACCATAAACACATATATACAATAATACACGATTTCTATTAATCAAAGAAATGTACAGAGATTGTAAAAATACAGAGTGAAAGACTCGCTAGAATGGTGGCAACTTATCTCTGAGAAGAGATGTGACGACTACTCGCATTCGCAAGAAGATGATTAGAATGAGGCTCTGAAGGCCCTTTTACAATAAACAGGAATGACAAAATTCCTAGACATCCAAAAACCTAACCCTAGGAGATGAAGCGCCAAAAGTCATGTGGGCCCCGTTTGGGTAAGTGAGTACATCAACTTCTCAGGGTCGTAACTTTTGCATACGATCTCTGTTTTAGGCGTGTGATAGCTCGTTGGAAAGGTATTGTTGAGGATATTCATTTTGGGGTCTCAATCATGCCTTCGACTATCATTGAGAACCTTTATCTCAAAAAACCTTCATTTGGACCCTCAAAATGGCCCTGGAAGTTAAAACCTGCTAAAAATAGTAAATTGCCAAAATGGCCAGAAAACTGTTTTGAGCCATTTGGAAAAGGTGGGTGGCCACCGATATCCACCTGGATCAAGAAGTCTCTTTTATTTGCTGACATTTGGTATCAATGATTAGTTCTACCCTGAAAATTGAGTTATTTGAGTAGTTTATGATTTGGCGAGTATATCATATCTTGATTGCAAATCTTGAATCTGAGAACTAAACCCTAGGTCCTGTAAGAGTCATAAGTTATAACTTGTGTTAAAGATCACGGTAAATAATGGAAATGAGTTCCAGAATAGAGATAGAAAGATTCAATGGCTAGAATTTTGAGCTTTGGAAGCTTAAAATGGAATATCTTCTTGTAGATCAAGAACTATGGACAATAGTATTTCCAGGTACCCAGCCGACAAACATGTCAATAGAAGAATGGGAGAAACTTGAAAGAAGAGAAAGAAGTACAATAGGGATTTGTCTTGTAGATTTAGTAATGCTGAGTGTCTCAAGTGAATATTCGACCAAGAAATTGTGGGACAAGCTGGGAAGATTATACCAGTAAAAATCTATGGTAAATAAGTTGTTTCTTAGAAATAAATTGTATCTTCGAAGGATAGGTGATAGAAGCTCGGTGAATTATCATTTAAATGCGTTTAATGTCGTGTTAAGATAGTTATTGTCTATGGATATTAAGATCACTAATGAGGAGAAGTGTATCATCCTATTATGTTATTTTCCATACTCCTAGGATAACTTAGTCATGGCTATTGGGAGTAATACAACCATAGTAGCGTTAGAGGACATGGTTGCTTCTATGTTGTCGAAAGAAATGAGAAGAAAGAACATGGAAGGATAGAACAAAGATGCTTTTATAGTGAGAGGTTGACCAGTAGACATAGATAAAGGTAGATTCTTTGGTAGAAAGTCTAAGTCAAAGGGTAGATCTAAATCCCTGGTTCAGTTGATGCAAAGATGCTAGAAATGTGGTAAAGTTGGGAATTATAAAAAGGACTGTAAGTAGAAGGAAACAAAAGTCAATGTTGGATCCGAAGAGAAGTAGATGAATGAGAGAAAGATGACCTTTGACAAGGGAGGTGATGTGTACCTAGCTTCAACCAGCACACAGTTAGATCAAGATGTTTGGTTGATCAACTCAGGAGAATCCTATCCTATGACACCACATAAAGAATGGTTCTATGAATATGAAAGATATGATGGGGGTGATGTGTTCTTGGGGGATGAATTGACAACTAGAATTGTCAGACGGGGAAGAGTCCAAATGACACTGCATGATGGGAGGAAAAGAACCCTTCCAGGTGTGCTACACATTTTATATTTGGAAAGAAACCTGATATCTGTTGGTAAGATGAGTGATGTAGGTGTGCATACTTTTTTTCAAAATGATTCTTGCAAGATGGTTAGAGGTGTGATGGTATTAATGAAAGGAGTTCGGATTGGTACCTTGTACAATATATTAGGGAGTGTCAACTCAACTAGATGAAACAACAACGTTTCTCCTGAAATAAACTCAATTTTTCCTTGACTCGAATTGATGTCGACACAACTCGACTCAACTCGAGCCAAGTCGGTTCAAATCAACTCGACAAGACATGATGAAATCTACTCGACCAGGATATGGCATGAGAGGATGTGACACATTGGATAAAAAGGACTTCAATCTATGCAAAGAAAAGGTATGGTCAAAGGTTTTCCTGAATGTGGTGTATAAGACAACTTTTGTGAACATTGCATATATGGGAAACAAATTCGGGTGAGGTTCCCATCTGGAGCGACAAGAGAAAATGGGATTCTAGAACTAGTACATCATGATGTGTTTGGCCCAGTTACAGTTCCTTCACTTGGTGTATCCATGTATTATGTCTCCTTCATAGATGATTTTTCCAGGAAGACATGGATATATTTCTCGAGGAATAAATAAGATGTTTTTGAGAGATTTAAGTAGTATAAAGTTCTTGTAGAAAACCAAACAGAGAAGAGGATTAAAGTGCTGAGAAATGATAATGGTGGTGAATTATGTGGAAAGTAATTTGATCAATTTTGTAAGAAGTGTGGCAAAGAACTCCAAAATACCACACCATATACTGCACAACAAAATGGATTTTCTGAGATAATGAACAAAACATTGATGGACAAGGCAAGGAGAATGCTCAGTGGTGCTAGGATCGCATACGAATTCTGGGTGGAGGAAGTTGAGACTGCAAGATATCTGGTGAATATATCTCCTTCATCACCAATAGTCAACATGACTCCAAATGAGGTATGGTATGGTAAGAATTCGTCAGTGGTACATATCAAAGTATTTGGCTGTGATGCATGTGTGCATGTTCCTAAGGAAAAGAGGAGCAAGCTGGACAAGAAGGAAGTCAAATGTATTTTCATCGGATACAAAGAAGAGATGAAAGTATATAATATTTGGGATCTTTCATCAAGGAGAATAGTATACAATCGAGATGTGGTATTCTGAGAAGTTGGAGGTAAGTCTGAGCCTAAGGAATCTTCTCAAACCAAGAATAATCCTAATACAATGTGGTTTGAACTAAGGAATGAATAAGGTGATTCATATGATTCGAATGAATCTGAATAATAGGTGGAAAATTTTAATACGGTAATAAGAAGGTCAGAAAGAGAAATAAAACCAATCTAAAAGTATAGTCTGCCTTACTTTCCTTCTACATTCATGTTAATTGTCATCAACGATGAGCCCAAGTTGATCAGTGAGGAAGTTGAATCGATAGAGGGTAAAATCTAGAAGGCCACAATGGTCAAAGATATGGAATCCTTGTACAAGAATGGGACATGGGATTTAGTCAAGTTAACTAGTGGAAGAAAGCTTGTTGGTAGCAAGTGGGTGTTCAAGAAGAAGACAAATTCCACATGACAAGTCAATAAGTTCAAAGCTCGACTTGTAGCAAAAGGATATTCCCAAGTTGAGGGAGTCGACTTAGGTGAGATTTTTCCCCTTGTTGGAAAACTAAATTCCATTAGAGTACTAATTTCTCTGGCTATAGCATTCGATCTGGAGATAAAATAGATGGATGTGAAGAAAACATTCCTACATGGGGATCTGGAATAAAAAATATACATGAAATAGATTGAAGGATTTGTAGTAAAGGGAAAGAAAGAGTTGGTGTGCAAACTCAAAATATCCCTTTATGGTCTAAAGAAATCGCCAAGGATATGGAACCAAAAGTTTGACACATACATCCTTAGTTTGGGACTTGTGAGAAGTAAAGTTGATCACTGCATATATTCCAAGGAAGAAGGTGGGAATTTCATACATGTATATTTATATGTCAATGACATGTTATTGATTGGGAACATCATGGATGCAATAAAGGAGGTGAAGAAGCATTTATCCTCCAAGTTCAACATGAAGGATATTGGTGTAGATAACTTCATTCTTGGAATGGAGATTAAGAGAGTTCAAGACACTAGAAATATCTGGTTGAATCAAATGAAGTATATTGAAATAGTTATGAAACGATTCAGCATGCAGGATTGCAAACCAGTGAAGGTGTCATTTCCTATGGTAGAAAGGCTTACTGTTGAACAATGTCCAAAGACATAGGAAGAAATAGAGGACATCACATGTGTTCCCTATGCAAGTGTGGTTGGTATTCTAATGTATGTGATGGTATGCACTCGACTAAACATTTCCCATGTAGTGGGAGTGTTGAACATGTACATGTCGAGACCTAAAAAGGAGCATTGGACAGTTGTCAAGAGAGTATTCAGGTATTTGTGTGGAACAAAGGACTATGTTATATTATACCAAGGAAAACCTGGAGGTGATAGTGGTAAATTATATGTGCATGGATTTTTCAACACCTAATGGGATAGAGATATGGATCGACAGAGGTCAACCAACGGATATGTATTCAAGATGTTTGTTGGAGAAATAAGTTGGATGAATAAGCGACATGCAATTGTAGCCTTGTCAACAACAGAATTTGAATACATGGTATCCACTCATGGAAGAAAAGAATAAGTATGGTGTCAAAGGTTGTGTTCAAGAATTAGGTTTCAGAAGAGAGATATGAAGGTAAGTTGTGACAGTCAAAATACAATATTTCGGCCAAACAACCCTGCTTATCATTCAAATAATAAGAACATTGATTTACAATACCATTTCATAAGATACATGGTGGAAAGTAACAAGGTGCTACTGGAGAAAGTAGACACATTGGAAAACATAGAAGACTCGTTGATGAAGGTTGTGAGTGTTGTGAAGTTCTCTTGGTGCAGAGAGGCTATGGGCATTGTTTCCCTGGTTTTGTGAATGAAAGTTTAGGAATCTCTTGTTTCAGCAAAGAAGACAACAAGTGGTAGAATGTTGGTTCATTATATTCTTTGCACTGAAATCCTAGTCTAGGTGAATCGACTGACAGTCAAAGTCAATGTGGATCGACATCAATTCAAAGTCTAGGTGAATTGAAAACAGGTCGAAGTTGAGGTGGATCAACATCAAGTCAAATGTTGAGGGAGTCCACCAGGTAAATTTGAATTCGAAGATATCGATGGAAATTCAACTGACAAGAGGTCAAAGTGTGGGCGTGAGACAAATGAATAGAGACCGAATGAAGTTTGAATGGTAATCGACTGATAAACCTGACTTGGATTCAACTGTAACAGAATCCCAGGATTTGCGGGATTTTTGGCCAATGATATGCATGGAACTGTAACCATTTTTGGGCACCAATATTTAGGTTTTTTCCTATTGTAAGGCCTATAAAGAGGCATGTTGTAAGGTCGTAAAGGTTATTTTTGTAAGTTGATCATAGAATTCACTTTTCCAGGTTAATGCATGTGTAAGTGTAGGTCGTTAGTCATGCATATGTAAGTCAAATTGGCTACAGAGTTGTTCTTTCATGTGCAAGAAGGTATGATGTTGATTGTGTCTTAGGTGTGAACCAAGGTTAGAGATGCAAACTTTTATTTTGATTGAATAAGACAAAAAGAGAGAAGAACACTCAAACGAATGCTTGTTTTCCTGGTTAAGGGTTTCTAGGGTAAATTATTGGCGTAGTGTGTGATTGATTGTGTCATTTGTATTATTGATTAAATTCCTATTCTATTCTTCTAGGATTAGTGTGGAAATGTATTTCATTTTCTGACATACAAGAGGAGCGATGATCACAGGGGGAGCATGAGCATAAGTGTTTCCATCAATGCCAAAGGGGGATATTGTTGGATAGTTGGTTTGGATAGTTTGTTGTCATTGATGTCAACCCTTGAATGTTGATGCCAACCCTTGGAGATTGATTTCAACCCTCAAAGAAATTTGGAAGCCCCAGAGACATGGACGAGATCGTGGAAAGTTGGTTATCATTTGTTTGGTTGATATTGATGGTGATTCATTGTCATTGATGGTTAATGTAAATAGGTATGATGGGTGAATTTGAATAATTCTATAAGGATCCCTAAAGGTGTGGTTACGGTACCTGAATTTGGTTGAGTAATTTGGAAATGAAATATAGTGTAAATGTAGGAAAGACACTCATAGATGGATAATACTCATCATGTCATTTATGTTGATGTGCGACATGCCACATGGTTCCTCATGGTTACGGAGATATGGAATTATGAAGATGAAATCCAAAAATAAAGGTCAATAAGCCCCTAATTGGTTACAAGTCAACGAATGAAAGGGTGGAGTGTTTGTAACAAGAAAGTACTAGAAGCCCTAAAGTTAAGGAAATAGGTTACTAATTAAAAGTATAAATACACCTCAAGGAGTCTCTCATTATTAAATATATACACATATTGAATATATGTATTTTGAAAAGTGTGGATACATGATGGATTTAGCATAAGTGAGTAAACATACCACCTTATGTTTCTTACTCCTAGGGTTTTCAAGAAAGAAACATATGGTGATTCTTTCTTACTCCTAGGAGTAAAAAATTATAGAGCCCTAAAGTGCCAACACTTTATATGTTTTGACTAGTTCTAATTGCATTTAATATATTTCAAAAGTCTAAAGATAGGATAAATTTCTAGGGCATAGAAGTTCCTACACACCCTAGTTGAATCTTCTCTTAAAATATTGGTACTTGAGGACTTAAGGTGCTACTTCTCAAGGTTCCACCTTGTTATCTCTTAGATGAGTAAAATCATTGTTTATTTTCTCCAAGTTATTATTCTGATATAATTGATACCATAATCCCTAAAAGGAACTATTTTTCACTTCTCTCTTGTTAAAGGATTGATCAAATACTCAAACACTATTCTCTTAAGAATATACTAACTAGATTTAACACTAACTTAGCCTAGATCTCTAACTTGATTTTTGTTGTTATAAAGTTTTGTTACAACTATCTTACTGCAACAAATTTTATGCATAATTGACCTTAAATGTCAGATAAACACTTCATAAATTGATAATGACATTTGATTATCATTTTGCTTATTAAATGTTGTCTTTTCACTATAGTTTCAAGCACTTCCAAAGAGCATTTGTTGTAGTTGTTAATTTTTATTAATTATTGTTGTGAACTTGTTAATTGTTGCATTTCTATATCAACTAACATATTTTCAGTTTGTTTATTGTCGCTTGAAGCTATACTATCATATGTGTACTTGAAAATTCCATATATATATATATATATGTTTGGTTGTCTTGTTCCGAGAAGGTACACTTCATCACTTTCATTTCCTTCATCTTCCTTGGACATAAACCTTGTGACATATCTAACTTGAGTGACCATTGAGAGGGGGATGCTTTTATCCTTATCTTCAGCTTACCCATCCCTTTAGGACACTGGGGACGCCTCCCTTGGGTTGGAATTCCATCCATCCCGAAAAAGTGGTTATTTCCTATTAAGGTGATAATGATAGGACATCTTGTTTGTTACACCAATCTCCTCTACCTATCATGGGGTTTGGACAAATGAATATTGTGTGATAACAGGGAAGAAAAAACCCTAGAGAGAAAGATTGGTTTTTTTGGTGATATCCACCCACATTAGCCGTGGAGAGAATATCGCACGAATATTTCCAGTGTGGTTCATTGTGGATGAGTATTTCATCATTTGGTAGTTGAGTTTTCATTTGAAGAGGTTGTTTTGTCTTGAGGAGGGTGAGTTAGATTATGGCTACATTTTTTTGTGTTGTGGTTTCATTTCTTAAGTTTTGAGGGTTGATATTACTCTCTTAGAGGTCAATTTGTATACTAGGGACGAGTTCCCTTCTTGATGGTTGATTTATTCACTGTTGGGTTGATTTCTATCTTGTGGAGGGTGCCATCTTGGCGTTGAGTCGATTCTCATTTGTGGACATACTGTAGCTAATAGTGGATACTAAGTTCTCCATGGCATGAGGGAGATTTCACTTACAACCAAGAAATACTATTTTGGCGGATATTGTTTACTGCATTGGTGGTGCATATTCTCATTGTGGGCATTGTCCCTTACCACCATTATTTCTGGTTGTAATAGGTTAGAGTTATATAATAAAAATCAGATATCTTGTGAGGTATGTTCCTTATTGTTATATTTTTTTTGTTGAACTATTTCCCTTTTTATTTGGATTTAATACTTGCCATGTAATATGAACACTAAAATGGGCATCAAAACCTTAACCAACTATTGAAAAAATCATGAATAAAACCAAACAAAAAACCATGAACATAACAACAATGATTGGATGGTTTAATATTGGCTTTTGAGTTTATCTACAAAGTGTTCGAAAAAACCACTATGCCAAAAAATAAGCTACAATAGTCAAAGGGGGGTTTTATTGGTGGAACTAGGCATATATACCAACTATTTTATGAAAGTATAACATCATAAAAATCACTAGAATACCACAGTAGAAAGCACCAATTTATAACAACACTTGGGAGGGACAATACAAACTTGGACATCTTAATTTCCAATGTTTGTAGGCACTGGAAACTCAAAACTTGGTTGCTAGTCTACCTAAAGTGTTTCCCCTTGAATGAGTCTATAAGGGTTTTGTGGTTGGAAAGCATCATCAGGCACCATTCAACTCTATCAAACCATGGTGAGCACATAACCTATTTCATCTAGTTCACAATGATGGTGGTTGCATCAATCTACCTTCACTAACATGTGCATGGTATATTTTGAATTTCATTGATATTCCTCTGATTACACATGGGTCTACTTTATAAAGAATAAGAAAATTTTCTTTGAAAAGTTCAAGGATTTTAGAGCCTTTGTTGAAAATCAATGTGGTCAACCCATCAAGTGAATGGGATAAAAAAATAGTGGTGAGTATGTAAATCCACCTTTTGAATAATACCTGGTTTGATCTAGTATTAAATGAAAGTGATTGGTTACTCACACACCTCAATAGCATGGCATTGAAGAATGCAAGAATTGGACGTTAGTTGAAATGGCTAGATGCATTTTCAGGCTAAATATCTACCCTCTTGCTTATGGGATGAATTAGTGTATTGTGAAAAATATCTACTCAATCACATCTCAGATCAAGCTATTCATTCCATAACTCCATTCGAACGATGGTGTGTAAAGAATCCTTCAGTTGGCCACCTCTGTTTGTTTGGATGTGTTGCTTGGGCTCATATTTATGATGATTGAAAAAAAAAGTTGGATGCAAATATTCATGCTTTCATCATGATGGGATACTCTAAAGAGTTGAATTCCTATTGAGTATTTGATCCTTTCAAACAAAAAATCATTATCAGACACAATGTATTTTTTTATGAGAAGTATTTCATCATCAAGTTGTTGCATGCCTCTTATGGATTGTTGTAGGATGATCCCTTTGATGTTGTATCTAACACGGTTTCTCTTGTTCCATATTTTAATCCTTCAAATGTACAATAAAACGTTGTTCCTATTTCAACGGGTTCATCAACCTCCACGTTGTTACACATGAAAATGTTACACTTAAGTGTCACACCCTAAATGTTGCAAGTGTCGCAAAGTGACGTATGCACCTTGTTAATTGTCACATGCACTGTCTCAAGTGTCGTATGAACCTTACTAAGTGTCTTATTCAATTTTATAAGTGACACAACCCATTGACACCATGAAATACATTTTCCACAATCCCTAAGTTAGTTTAGAAGAGAAAACCAACCATTTGGGGTCGAACCACACCTTTTTCTTGGAAATTTTGACCATTTTGGGGAATTTTAGAAGGGTGGAACTCCCCTACTCATGCTGAGGGAGTGAAAGTTCTCCCCCTTCCTTACTTAGGGGGTGTCAGTGATGTTATGTCTCTCACTCTAAGGGGGCGCTAGTTTGGTTAGAGGAAAATATGGGAGATCCCACCGTTTTCTAAGGGCCAACTCTGAAGGGATGAGGTTGTTTTGGTCGACTCATGTACTATGGATCTATATTAGGATCAAATCCCAAATTAAGGAGTGATATCCTCAACCATTTCCCTAATTATACCATGGTGTTTAAGACTCTCAAGCCTATATATTGAAGCTTGTATTTCCAAGGTGAAGGGGGGAAGAATTTAGGTGTCAAACCTTTGATCCCGTGAGATTAAGGAAATTGTTGATTTATTGAGTTGGATTTAAAGGGAAAGGAGAAACCACTTGTTATCTTTTTTATTTGGACCAAAGAATGGGTCTTGGTCCAAAGGGGAGCTTAGCCTATTTGGAGGTTAATATTTCTCACAACACACGTCAACTAGTTTGTTGATCTCTATTTTGGTTGGTTTTCCATCTCCATCAATTGAAACCTCTGTGAATTTTGATTGACCCACTGTCATGAAGAGAATTTAACCTATTTCATGTCTACATAGATGGGATTCCAAGACAATTGAAAATACTAGATCTGATGTTGGTGATATTTCCTCCTGACGAAAAACTCAAAGTAAAAATCAACATGCCAGTGTTTCATTGATGACCCATTCACTTGAAACTTCTAACCATGTTTCCTACTCGGATGCTCAAGGAATCCCTGAATGGGAATAGGCTATGCATACATAAAAAAATTCATTGTCGAATAACCACACTTAGGACTTGGTTCCCCAATTGCAAGGAAATAATATAGTGAAGTCTTGATGGGTATACAAGACCAAATTTTCCTCTAAAGTTATTGTTGAGAAACATAAAGTATGCATGGTTGCAAAGGGATTTTCTCAACAAAAAGGTCTCAACTATGTTTGATTGATTCTTTCCCTTGCTACTCATTTTGGATGGAAAATACATCAAATGTATGTGAAGAGTGCCTTTATTTATGGATACTGTTGAGTCTCAGTTTTGACACTTCTAATGCCCTATATTACCCTCTATCTGAGCCTATTTTACCTATGCTATGAGTATATACCCGACTGTTTCTTCCATAAATACACTTGATTACCTTGTTCATATGCATACGGGGTAAATTATGATTAAGGCGTGATTTGTTTAGTTTTATTGAGTTAATTCGATTAAATGTTTGATTATGTATGATCCTAATCACTTTGACTCTTAAGAAGCATGATCTGGTACCTAGTCTATTCCAGTGCCAAGGCTCCACATATTCCGGTACCAACTATGCTAATCCGGTACTAGACATAATTCAGAATTTTTGAATGTTTCTAGAATACAATCGAGCTCATGGGTTTTGTCCAGAAAGATGTTTTCATCTGGACATGTGAAATAGAATTCACCCAGCTCGCACGTGTGGACCTCCAGCTCAGGGGGAATGAGTCTGCCAAAATTAGCAAAAAAAACTCAAACTACCAACTTGTGCCTCGATTTCCATGCATATGGTATCAGATCCAAAAATTATAATACATGAGTTTTGTCCAGAATATGACAAGTTGAGTAGGAAGCATGCCATTTTTCAAATTAGAATTGGTTTGGGATATATGGGTGGGGGACTAACTCGAATCTGCCCAAATTGTTAAAAAACACAGATTTTTGGGATTTGTCCTAAAATTGTAAAAATTGTTTTCTTAGCTTGGGGATTCAGTTTCATCCATTCCTCCATGGATTTTATGTATAAATAAGACCTCATAGGTCTGAGTAGAGAGGGATTATTATGTTGTAATATTGGTTCTTGAAGAAGGAATTGTTATGTTGTAGGTTTGATTTTTGAAGATTGTTGATTGTACACCTACTTCTCAAGTAATGATATAAGTTGCAATTCATGGATTTCATGTGTATGTTCAATTCTTCTTCTCTGTAAGTCTTTCTTAATATTTCTTGTTGGTACGGAAAGGGCCCACCGACCCAATCAAGGTAAGCTTCATTGTATTTTATTTGTAATTATAATTCTAGATTTTTGTGTGAGTGTGTGAGTGTGAACATTTAACAATTGTATGTGTTGTCAATGATTTCAAATACATTTTAAAGTTCAGCATAGAATCATTTTCTTCTGAATCAGTGTGAGTAATTATATATTGGACAAAATAGGTAGTTTCATTTTCTACTTCTACATGTTGACATTTAATTGATAAGAATTTGATGTGTGGAATTACTAAGCAAAGAGAGTGTTATATTGAGTTTGCAAGTGTAGTGTTCCCAGTGGTACAAGAACCAGAGGACTTCATCTCTCACCTTCATGCTTCATGTAATGAAGTCTTTCAAGCATATTGACTGCCTCCTATATTGAAGAAGATTTGATTGGTATTGATAGGTTATGATTGATTTCTTTCTAAGAGTGGATAAAGTGGATTGTTGATTGTTGTTTCAAATGCTACAAGGAACAAGATCTTAAGTTCATCTCTTCATTTCATGAGTCTCTAATGAACAAATTTGTCACCTAAGAAAGAACCTTTTGATTCACTGTTTTCTTGAGAAGTTTTTCTATCAGTTTTCTCTTCTAAGTTTGGAGTGGTATTGTTGAAGTGTGCCCAGATTTTCTTGCTAGTTGTTGTTAAGAGTAGAAACTACATATAACTAATTCAAATTCCATTTTTCCACTTCATGAGCTTGTAAATGGACAAGGCATTATCTGAGGAAAATGTTTTTAGTGCACGATTGCAAGTTTTTCTTTCTGAATTTTGAAATGAGTGGAGAATGTTATTTGAAAAGTGTGAAAAAGAGTGTTATGTCATTAATGGTTTCTTGATTGAGCTATACTCATCAGAAATAGCAGCCTATTTGTTATTGGCACATATAGGGCATCAACCAGATGATAATTTATGTTTGGTAATATATTATGAAAATAATTGCACCAACATTTTGGCGTCGTTGTCGGGGAGTTGTAAACGGTAATAGGTAGTATTTGAATCAGATTTCTTTAATGGTTTTTGATTGGTCTTATGGATGACCTAAGGGTGGAGAGAAGATGGTAAGACATGAGGGAAGAGCCCACACATCCACTTTGGTGGGGTTGCTCCAAAGTTAGGGTGTCCTCTTCTTTTAATGCAAGTGTGTTTTTCATTCTTTTATGCAAATTTAGTTTTATTTATGATGAGATAACTTGTGCAAACTGATAACCTAGAAGCAGGATCCCAGTAACGCAAGGAGTTCAAGTTTGGTGTGTTTTGTTTTTGCAAATAGTTTTAAAATTCAGATCCTTAAATCATAAATCATTTTTTGGGTGTTGTAAGAACCCCCGAGTACTAAATTGTGTTGTGAGACAGGGATAATCAACTAGCTAGAGTAATTCAAGGATGATCAAGAGCTTGAATAATGTTCCTCCAAGAACTTTCTTGCACTCTAGAAGCACCTGGGATATCTGCTTCTCAAGAAGAGCATATCTTGACAATAGTCAAGAATTTAGTTGTTTCTCCACATGAAGATTTAGAAGTCCCGTTGGATTCCTCTTATCAATTTGTTGAGGGGAATAAAGAATCATGGATAGAATTCAATGGAGATCAACCAGTGGAACCTGATATTGAGGAGTCCTTAGTATGCCTCTCAGCAAATCCTGTATGTACTTCAAAGACCAATCATCTTGAAGAGGATAATCTACATAGCATGGTAGAGGAGGACATTCAATGTGACCTAAACAAAGAAGAGAAACAAGAATATAGTGATCCTATTGAAATATGGTTTCAATTAGTTATTAGGTCACACAACTCTTTTATTTTTCATTATTGCTTGATCTCATCATCAAAGAAGTTAGTCCTTCATACTCTAGTATGCATTAAAATTTATCTTTTAAACCTGAGTATGGATATATTTCTAAACTTGTTACCCACATGGATTCACTGGAAGTATTCCTATACTTGAAGGACATTTTATTTTGTTCAATTAGAGTAGGATAGTAAATAAATAAATAAATGTTGCAATGCAACCTATCTTTCTTATTTTTAATAAATGGGAATGTCAAAAGCTAATAAGCAGTTGATTTAAGATCTCTCATTCCTATAGTAGATTTCTTTTTAAAAGTTATGATGATTTTGTTTGGAATCTTATGAGAAGGGAATCTCTTCATCCTATGAATGAACGCATAATAATAGAAGGGTTTCAAAAGCGGAGAAGGCATCCTTGTTAACAAAAGATAACACTTAAGGGAGTACTTCATGACCTATTTCTTCAAATTTCTTCTTTTTCCTTAAGTTGTTAAAAATTATCTGCATTCGTGCTTTATATTTACCTATCTATTTTAAGACCGTTATTTCACAAGGATGATTAATTAAGTGATATTTTTAATAGAAGTTGAAACTAAATGATAATTCCAAACTATTTTATTCATACCTAATAATTCAACTTTTGACATTTTTCCCTAAATTTTTTGTTTTTAAGCATGGATAAAAATCTAGTTTTAATTAATTCTATTGGTTTGTTTTTAGAAGATGTTCGCAACTCTATGAGAAACTATTTTTAGCATCTCACATTGTTTGCATGAGGCCATGCAAAACCTTAGGAATGAAGGAGTGGTTGTTGAAACCTTCATATTCTTTTGCAACTTTCGTCGGCGAGGCCAAATCAACATGTTCAGTGTTGGGATTTGATAGTCATTTCTAGAATTTTGGTACCATTCTATTCTGTTACTGCAGAATTGCATTCATCTGGTACTGCAAACAATATTTTCCTTTGCGCTCATCCGGTACTATAGGAGGAAGTTTGCGTTCATCTGGTACTCAGGTGATCTGGTACTGGTAATAAGGTGTTGGTAGCTCTAATCATATATTCAAGTTTTGTTTCTCGATTTAAGTACTAGAACATACAAATTCAACATTTACTAAAGAAATTAGATTAATTATGCAGTAAACATATGGTTACTCTCAATTATTGCATGCTCCCTACCATGAAATTTTTCAAGCCCTCATATACATATCCTCATATATTATCACTAAATTCCTTTGTGAAGTGGTTGTCACCATGAATGAGCAAAAATCATCTATCATATCACTTTGTTTCTTCCCTTGCTCTGTTCCAATACTATCTGTTCCAGTATTGCAGAAACTTGCTCCATTACTTATCTGGTACTAATGCCAAAGTGATATGATCATTGTCATGTGCTTAACATTGTTTTCACTTCAGGTAATTGGAGGTATGATCTAATCTCTTCATGTTCTTTCTATCAAGGATCATTTAAGTCTTGTGTTGAATTGCTTTTACTATCATGTACATCTTCCTCCTACATTTCTACACCAACCCCTAAATGAATCATCCTTGCTATCATTTAAGAACATATTTTCACATTTAGCTCTATATGATAATGGGTTCAATTGTATTATTACCTCATCATTTGGAAAAAGTGATTTCTAATCGAAATATCCATTGAAAAGTGGTGACACCATTATGTCTAATACTAACCTAGTTGATTCAACAAGTTCTTATCCAAGTTTATCTTTACAAGTTTGTCTTGGGAGGTATTGATGAAAACCTCATGTGGTGGACCACCCTTGCAAAACCGCAATGAACTTTCATGAGAACCCTAATAGGAATAACTAGAGGGACCTCTTAGTCATTATCCGAGATGTTCTATTATACAATGAATAGTTGATATTTAAGTTGAATGTGGATGATGTCACCCTTGGGATAATTGCAAACAATTAATTATGTGCCTAATAACTCTAAAACACTATTGTACCACCTTCCTTCCTTATACTCTAAAATTGCTAATGAAAGGTATACATCATTCTAAATCTTTTGAGTAATATAATAAAAAGGAAGTATCATGAAGTACAAGTAAACTTGACGGGGTACTGAACAGACCTGCTGGCAGCGGGGCCATGCTTGTATGGTACTAAGGTAAATCCGTCAGGGTACTGAACATGCATGTTGGTAGCGGGGCTATGCCGAGTAAAGGGAGTTTAAAAACATAAAGTGGCACACCTAAAACTGAAGAAAAAAAACCTTGGGTCTCATTCTGAAACAATCATTATCAAATCAAGGCTAGGAGATGACATTTATATCTCTCGGATGATGTTCTTAAGAACCTTCAAGTATCCACTTTAGATTTCTATCTTTAACATAAATATGTTTTCATGAGAAGTGGGACCCTCAGTATGTGTAATTCACCTTACCTAAACAAGAAGAGATTCATCTCTAAAAAATTGGATCAAAAACGAGTTAATCATCTTGGGATGTATTCTTTTATGTGTTCCTCTCTTCAAATGATATCTAAAATATGCTTATATCACTTTTGTTTTAAAGGTAATCTAGCCAGGGAGGCCTATTAGTCAAATTCATTTAGAAAACTCTTGGCCACTATCCTATAATCATATTAGAGTCACATCCATCCCTTTCTCCTAAATTTGATCGAAAACAGATTGGATAAGACTTAGTGTCAAATCACTAACATATCTAATCTCATGACTCCAATTTATCACCATGACTACTTTCCCATGGGTAAGAATGTGAATCATAAGTCAGGAAGTTTATATTGTTTAACAGGAACTTAGGAGTTGAAGAAGGATGAAACTTTAGGGAATGCTTGATCGAGTGAGTATCATCAATTGTGAAAATTTGAAGATCATTGTTGCATGAGGACATGCAATGACTTAAGCATGGGGGAATGTTGAGTCTCAGTTTTAACACTTCTAATGCCCTATATTAACCTCTATCTGAGCCTATTTTAACTATGCTATGAGTATATACCCGATTGTTTCTTCCATAAATACACTTGATTACCTTGTTCATGTGCATAAGGGGTAAATTATGATTAAGGAATGATTTGTTTAGTTTTATTGAGTTAATTTGATTAAATGATTGATTATGTATGATCCTAATCACTTTGACTCTTAAGCAGCATGATCCAGTACCCAGTCTATTCCAATACCAAGGCTCCACCTATTCCGGTATTAACTGTGCTAATCCGGTACTAGACATAATTCATAATTTTTGAATGTTTCTAGAAGAACATTGGGCTCATGGGTTTTGTCCAGAGTGATGTTTTCATGTGGAAACTGTTATAACCCTATAATTCATAGGATCATCTGTTGACTGGAAATTTTTCACTTTGGGTGTATAGGCTTGCAAATAATATTTCATCTCTGCAAATTATTTTCAAGGAAAAGAAAAGAAAATTCATGGTCGTTGACGCTGAGTGGTTTTTTTCCTAACCCCATGGAGACAAAAGCAATGGGAGCAGCGCACAAAACCCACAAAAAGAGCTAAAGACTAAGTTTTTGCTGCATTCGTGCCTAGAGAATAAAGAACGCGCTTAGACTGATGGTCGATCTAGTGGCACGTAGATCAATGGCTGACAGTGGATTCTGGACCCCCTCGATTGTTCTACTTTTAACGGTGGGGGGGGTCTATAATTGGAGATAACGAAGGCACACATCTGAATGGTCGAAGCACTAGTGCTTTCATCAATGGCTAAGATTGAATTCTGGACCCCCCTGACTGGTCTGTCTTTAATGGAAGGGGGGGGGGTCCAGAATGGAATTTTTTTTCTGGAAGGCCCCTATCTCTGCGTGGAAGGAATCTATTGGTCCCAACTCCCATCACTTATCATTCATCATTTTCTGGCATACCCCATAACCTCATGACAACACCCTCCATTATCCCACCATCTGCGTCCCTACATTTGCGTAATCCAAACTTAGGGAAAAAAGAGTAATAGATTAACAAAGGTTAGCAATAAAGTTGGTGTAGTTAAACTAGGCTAAACTAGTTAATAATTAATTAATTAATAGCTAAGATAGTTTAGTAACTAGGTTAGTTTTTTATTAATTAATATTTAATAAAACAAATATTAAAATAAAAAAAATTAAAATATATATAATAAAAAATTAATAAAACAAATTAAAATGTAATACAAATTATAATAAACGTACATAATAAAACAAATATAAAAAAACAAAATATAAAAAATAAAACATATAACATACAAAACAAAACAAAAAACAAACATACAAAACAATAAAACAAAAACTAAAATGAAATAAAATTAAAAACTTAAAAACTACCCTAAGTCCTACCCACCCCGTACACTCACTTCCCAAGTCAAATAAATCAAATGGATATAAAACTTTCTGGACCCACCTCTCATTAAACATCAGATGGTGAGGGGGGGTCCA
>SNQJ01S0071481.1:71426-96581 GCA_010110895.2 Picea sitchensis | reverse complement strand
GTTAGAGAGGGCACAAAAACTGAGACATAATTCTTCTTAGGCCTGGGAGTGCCAGAGTTGGATCAGAGCATGGAGGCAAACATTTTTGGGTAATTCGACGACACAAATTGAATGGTGATGTTTGTTTTCTGATATGAGCATTATTTCTGCAGTTTGATTTCAAAATGAGGTATATTCATGTATTTTCCAAATCTTTTTGTTGAGTTAATGAAAGAGCCTACCCATTTGAGAGCAGGACCCAGAGACGTAGTCCACCAGGGACGAAATCCGTTATCAATTCTTTGTGTTCAAATATGATGTTTATGTCTCTTCATTTTTGAGTTTTCCCTTCTTTAATGGTGCATTTTAATTTATGCTCATTTAATAAAATTCTTTATAAGTCATGATGAAAAAATCTTGGATCACCTACTTTCATTATTTTTGCATCCTATGTGTCATATATGTGTCTTAATTATGTTGTAATAACATCCTAATTGAGTTATTTTAGCATCTTGTGTGTCTCTTTAATGTCCTTGTTGCATCCTAATAACATCTTATTCATGTCCTTATAATCTTACGTGTCCCATTATCAATTTTCATTATATTATAATTCTTCTAGATGGCTCCAACCATCCATGTTTATTTACAATGTCAAAAAGAGGCCATTCTTCAAATCCACCCCAACACATATTTTTTCACTAAGGGGTAAATTTTCCAGAACACTAGATTAGGTGATTATGGGTAGCATGCTCATATCAACCTTGTCTAAACACACTTATAGGAGCTTATGAAACTCAATTATGATAATCGATTTGGATTTTATGCATGTAGACTAAATTCTCAATCTATACCTTAATGGATTCAAAAAATAAGTTGAAACTCACCATAAAACTCTAACTAAGGATCACAGAAATGAAACATTTACTATTATGGACTCCTAACATTAGATTAAAACTATAGGAATCCATCTCCCAAATCCCCATTTCCCGGAAAATGTTTTATTTTCAATGACCTCCAAAACTAGAGTTTTTCTCAGTAAGAGACAACATAATTTTTGCACTAGGGGTAGTGTGCTCATGTTGGTCTTGGCCAAAAAAACTTGAATGAACTTATGGAAATCAATTATGATGTTTTTTTTCAATTTAATGCCCTTGGAGAAAATCCTCAATGTGTCCCTCAATGGATTTGGGAAGTGAGTTACAAATCACCATAGAAATCTAACCAATACTCGAATCAATGAACCATCAATTGTCTTTGAGTCTTGACATTGGATTACAACTAGGGGAACCACTCTCTTATAATTCCAATTCCTATAAAATTATTCATTTTATGATATATGGGACTAAGGTTTTTCTCAACAAGATACACTGCAATTTTTTCACTAGGGGTGGATTTTGCAAAACGTCGGCCTGAACAATTTTGTGTAGCATGATCATGCAAGCTTTGTCCAAAAAAACTTGCAAGAACCTACAAAACTCAATTATAATACTTGAAGACATAATAATGGTTCTATTTTATAATGGGATCATTTTTAAGGGCATATGTTTTTTTTAGAATAGTAGTGCATCACCATGAAGTCAAGTGAAGTGAATCCATCCCATGCATAGAGAGGATGTGATATTAAGTTTTGGAATAAATCTATATTGTAGGTACAAAGGTGGTAAGTTGTACCCATATGCTAATAATAGTATATGAATCTTCAATTGAAAGGGGGCAAATATATTAATCTCATAGTTTTGAGGATCCTGCTATGAATAAGGGGGAACCTAACATGTTGATGAACCATGTAGGTGAAAATAATTCCTAGAGAATTGGTGGGTATAGTAGTTGGCAACCTATGTATCCTAGTACATGGATTTGTTTTTATATGGATACGAATAATTATTTTTTCAAGTACATAAGGAATGGTTATAAATTTCAAGGATGATGTCCATGATGGTTAAATCCCAAACCAGGTTGTAGCTTTGAGCCCAGGTAAAGAGAATACAATTGTGAAAAAGGGTGAATAGAGGAACCACAAGAGTAGCCTCGATGGAAAATAATGAAGAGATTATTAATAATGCTATTGATATTTTCACAAAGCCTTTGGGATCACAGGGTTTCTATTCATTCAACCTATAACATAAAACCTGCATTCATGGGGTATTAAATAATACCTCTAATTTCACTAGATATTGATAAATACCTCCGAAAATCCTCTTTTTGACCTCCCCTCCTAATACATATTTCTAATAAAAAAAAACATACTTTTACTATATATCCAATTTGTTTTACCAAATACCCCATTTTATAGCTGCCAATACCTATAAACCCCCTCGTAGCCAACATCCCCCCACAATACCTACAATATATTGACTATATTTTTCACAATTTTAAAACCCTCTTTATAAATGAACATGATAAGA
Source organism: Picea sitchensis (assembly GCA_010110895.2). Taxonomy (NCBI): domain Eukaryota; kingdom Viridiplantae; phylum Streptophyta; class Pinopsida; order Pinales; family Pinaceae; genus Picea; species Picea sitchensis. The sequence goes on along the minus strand of SNQJ01S0071481.1, from coordinate 94,197 downwards.
TATTGGTCAAAAATTTGAAGCCGCCGTGTTTGGGATAGGAAAAAATTGTAATTTGTTAATATATGCTAAGTATTGTATGCATTTCTCAATTAAATGGGAGTGTTAGAGATAAATTCTTCCATGAGAAAATTCATTTCATAGAAATAGGATTCCCACTATCACCAGTAGTTGCAAACATATACATGTAACTTTGAAGTAAAGGATTTAAAATCCTTTCCACTCACCTTAGGAGTATGGAAATGATGCATGGATGACATATTCACTAGATGGGGATGTTGCAAAGAGGATCTTGAAGGATTCTTCAAGAAAATCAATAGCCTCTCATAACACTTCAAATTCACGATTAAGATAAAAAAGGACAACCAACATAAATATTTGGATGTAATGTTAAACAAGAAGGGTGATGGGAGACTTATGTAACAAGTCTACAAGAGGATGTCACACACATATAGATACCTTCATGTAGAGTCACTATCATGTGCACCCAACTCAAAAAGTAAGCATCATTCATACCCTTAACACAAGGGCCACAAGAATCTTGGATGTAAAACACTTAAACTATGAACTAGATAACCTTAGAATGGTGTTTTGAATGAATGGTTGTAATTATTGGTAGATTAGAAAGAAAATTCGCAAAGCAATGAAGATAGGAAACTTACATAGTAAGGTGGATATCCCAAAACTCATATTCCCATATATCAATAGTACCAAAAATCAAATTGGAAAATTACTAAATAGGAACATCATGATATCTTTCACTCATGTGAACACCATTAGAATCTTGGTAGAATTAGTGAAGGGCACATTAAGTCTTAGGAAATTGAAAGGTGTCTATAAAATCCTATCTTCCCATGGAAAATCCTATATTGGTGAAATTGGACAGTCACTACACGTGCACTTAAAAGAAAGTGCAATAGATAAATATAGAGTTTAAACCTCTAGATCAACCCTCATAGGGCACTCTCACAACATTAAATGAAGGCCATATTTATACCCCACAATATAACTATTGCAACAAATTGGAAGTGCATACTTGGTGAAGAAATATCAAATTAGAATTAATTCTGCAAGACATGCACATTCAAACTAAAATCATCTAGAACAAATTGAAAACATCTAAAAACATTTTTTTAGGAAGGATTATTTTAATTCATGAATCACTCATTCCACCATACTTGCATGTGTGGTACACCAAATGACCAAGATACTAATATCCGCCATGAAAATTTAATGTCTAGTGGAATCCATCAATACATAACAAGCTTGCACGTAGCTTGAGCATATGTGAGGGTCACATGAACTAGGATGGGAATGCCTAGTATGTCCACGTTCCCTCTCCTTGTCAGACTATGCTACATGCTATAAAGGCCCAACCTCTCCCCCAAAATCACCTAAAGGTTCCTCTTAGATGGATAATGATATGAATGTGTTTTTCTACACCATGCTACTAGTCGAGGTGGATATGAATTTATGGGTTTAGCTAATCATTTTTTGTATTGGAGGATGTTGGGAATTGGCTTTATTCCTCCACTTACCTAGACGAGGACCTAACAATGGGTCACAGGTAGCATTTTCTCTATTCATCATGGACCCATGACCCATGCCCTGGAATTCACCAATGTGAAAGTAGTTGACATGGTGACCTAAAATAAAGAATAAACTCTACTGATAATTTTCTAAGGAAATAAAAAGGAACTTCCCTATTATTGTATGGAGATTTGTTAAATACCATGTTCACCATTTATCCACCCAACTATATAAAATTGGTTGATAGGTGCACCAACCCATACAAATGTGTCTCCTTGTGACGTCTGGCTGTAATCTGGTTCCGGGGTCAATATATAATTTCATCAATTGTTGTTTTGAAATGTTGATATCTCTAACTTGTTTTTTTTAGACTCACCCTATAATATTCAGAAATGTTGGTCCTATAATAAAAAAAGAGTGTTAATTGTCCTTGGGAATTTTCAATAGAAGAAGAATTGGTGTCTAGGGATGTGGGTAGTGACAACCAAGAGGGCTCTCTCGTATTTCTTAAGTCTCGTATAAGGATTCATAAAGACCTCAACCCTGAATTAACTTCAATATTTATGTTTATCGATTTGGAGTTGGGGTTTCGTGTGCCTTCATGGGATGATGTTGGGTTTGGGTTTTCCCTAGGCTTCATGTTAATTACTTATGCTACAATTTAATTAAGGGAAAATTGAATATTCATTTATTTTTTATAATTTAAACAAATTATGAAACAAAAAAAAGTAAAATTCAATAAAAATAATTACCTGGAACCAATTTGTGACCATTTCAACAGAGTGTGGAAGTGATTTTCAAGATCTCCTCTATCTTCACTACTAAATTCACTCAATAACTCTTAAAATGCACAACATGATCTCTTTGTGAAATGGACCGACTATGGCCTTTTAAAAAACAATCCCTAAAGGAACACACACACATTCTTAGGAATGCACACATATTCTTAGAGTGTGTGGGCATTATTAGGAATGCACAAGAATTATTAACAACCCCTACATGACACTAATTTGACATCCTTACTGTCGATTTGGGGAACACTGAATCTAGAGGATCACAAACATGTGTATGTTTCTAAGAATGTGAGTGCATTTCTTGGCACCCCATTGCCACTTTTTTTACCATCATCTTCATGTGAGCACCTTACAATTAATTGTAAATCTATTGAAGATGATAGTATGTGATCTCCCACTTACTATTTTAGTCAAATTGTTTTTATGGGATGTTCTTGCTACCTTAAATAAGACCAATATCCATATTCACTTGGACATTGAAAAAATTGCATTTGCAATCTCATTAATGAAATAAATGACACTTTGTAATGATTATTGGGAAATTTAAATAGATGGGACACTAGACATTATGCTAAATTTTATGTTAGACATTGTGTTCAAGGTTTCTCACCATAATTGTGGACACTTTCTTTCTTTCTCTTTTTGACATTTAAATATATGAAATGGTGGATGTTGGACATTTTTCTAGTTGTAAATGGAAATATACACTTTCCAATCACTAATTGATGTATACTTAACCATCTAAACCCTACTCCACTAGCAATTTCTTATCCTTAATGCTAAATAGACCCCAAGCCACTAACCCACTAATAACTATTAGACTTATCCTATAACTCATTATTAATCCACTAACTAATAACCCTTGATCCACTCACCCCTAACCTAGTTGAACCCTTAGTCATTAACCCGTCCATATACCATTAACCCCTAACAATTTGTCCAACAACATCTAATTGATGCAACTAAAAACTCTAAACACACACACTTAATCCACTAACCCCTAATAAACCTTGCCCCTAAACATCCACTAAACCATCCACGTATGACACTTAACCCTCAACTAAATCATAACACCCTAACCCATATTCCACTTAAAAAAAAGTCCAAAGGTATTATTTTATTGAACATTAACCCCATAACCTCCTAGCCTATCATCTATAACCGTATACCATTAACTAGTTAATTCTTAACCCAACATGCATTACAATCTCAATGATTATTGGTATCGTGGCATGTATCATACACACAATTGAGGTGTGTAAGTAAGTCATTCAGATGGAAATCATGGAATAGCTTTAAAAAAAAAATTGAAAATGATGAAAAGAACTATCATGCATTTTATTTTTCAGTTTATATTAAGGTGAAAAATAGAAAAAAAAAACATAAAAACACATAATCATATCAATCTATTAAGTTGTAGTTTAAATGTTTTATTTTTTGGTCATTTTTGTGATATTTTCCAATCATATTTGTTCTTAAAATTGTTGGATCCACATATTTGAGTGGTTAATTATGTATAATACTAATGCTTCAAGAGTTCTATTTATGAATTCATAAATACAATTTAAATAACATAAAATTGTGATATATTATAGATTCATATCATATTCAGACAAAAAAAAATACTTAGAACAATTAAACAACACCATATATTAAAATATATACAACTAAAAAACAATATCTATTCAGGTAAATTATATTAATTGAAATAATATATTAATTTTCTATCACATTTTCACTTAATTATTGCTACCGAACAAGCTAAATGAAAAATAGAATATCTCCTTTGGTTGGCTTATAGTTGAGTGAAACTAAAGGAACAAGATCAATAAAAATAGAATATTTTACCATATTTATTCGAGAGATGCCAAGGCTTACGCAACCTCTTAGTAGGATGAATTTTACAGTCATTGTCCATCAACTCTACAAAACCCCCCAAAAAACCTATTAGAAATCCACCCGAAAACAACACAAAGGAAGACGAAGTTCTCTGTTGTACTGCACTTTGCCACTCAATTCTTGGTGGAAGGACTCTTAATTCATTAACAATAGAAACCAGTCCCTAAGACATTCCACATTTCAGCTTCCATCTAGAACTGGGATTGGGTGGCAGTGAAATTGAATTATTTATTTAGTAGAGAACAATCAATCCTTAGGCTGCTGCAGGTTTTCCAGGATTTTACTCTATTGATTGAGCTGGTCATCAAATAGAAGGTAATCGTGCGTCAATACAAAACTATAGTACCTTGGTCAACATGCACAGTTCAATGCTTTATATCTAAAGTATATGTGTCTAATATGTACAGAATAATACCAACAACTTCTCGCATAACTAAACTCATCTTTCAAAACACAGACAACTATGTGAATTCAAAATCTGTATATGCATCAGGTATGTGAATTCAAAATCTATATAACTATAAGATCCTAATTTAACAAAGCCTAATAAGATTCATAAGTTTAACCATAAAATTTCTTTCAATGTATAAGCAATTTCATTATTTAGCATATAATCAAATTCAGCAGCATGAAGACAACCACCTAGCACAGCATAATCATGAAAATACATACCTCTGACTGATGTTATTCCTCCAATCTTCGTCTTTCTTCGCTGCTCTGCCCAAACTTTTCCCAAAACCAAATATTTCATCCCTGCCAGCTAGGAACAGAGCCTATCCGGCTCCCTAGCTCTAGGATTCTATGAGGATTCCTGGTCACCGAGCCCAAAACTCCCAGCAACCGATGCTCCCCTATAATAGTCCACCCAAACTCCAAACCAGAAAAATACCAACTAGAAAATATAGTCCCTAATCTCAAATAATGCTACCTTGCCCAAAATTCCAAAAGTCCCTCTCCCAAATGCCTCTGCCCCCTCATATCCTCCTTCCCATTCACTGCCTCCTTCCTTCATTCAATGCCACCCACCTTATCCCTCCATTTAATTCCTTATCCCTCCATTCAATGCCTTATCCCCCCATTCAATGCCTTATCCCTTCATACGTTAAGTTTTCTATTAAATAAATTAAAAATTATTAAACTTTTAATTCGTTACCCAAACATTAAATGAGTTAATTAATTAATTAATCAACATATATTAAACTATAAATAAATAATTAAATAATTAATTAATATTAATAATAAATAATCATTATTTAACTAATATACATTAGGACAATTAATTATTTAATTAATTATACTTGATAAACCTTAAGCAATTATTTAACTAGGGTTGTTACATACACCCACCCTTCAGTAAACTTCATCCCGAAGTTAAAGTATTTTATGATACAAGGGAAAAGAGACATGGTTCACACATTCATAAAAAATAACCAACATTATTAGTAAGTAAGCCAAGAAACTCATGCATACTAGTGTACATGTGCAAGAAATGCATGTGTAGCTAGTACATACAAGTCTCGTTCATGTACTAATATCAATAACTATCATTTCTATAGTAATTTCCATATGCATCCAATCCATTCAACAAGACTATTCATTTTATAAAAGTCCATTCAACAAGACTATTCATTTTATAAAAGACACAAACCAATCAAGTGTTTGTGAAATCCTTTAATTACAATTTGTCTAGCTCAACAATGTTATTTATACAACTGTAATTTAGTTACATAATTATGAATATTCATATATATCCATTTTCAAAATGAAAACACAAATCTACAATTCATAAGACAAATATCCATACACTCTCAACTATTTCTACTCATCCTTCTCCCTAACTTCTATTTCCATCTTCCATTCCTATCCTTCCTCTCTGCTGGACTATTATCTTGGAGCACAACTTATATTAATTCCAAATCCAAATAGAACCCACATAAGCGAAGTATGTCACTATCTTGGACCAAAGCTTTCCCTAAAGAAGCAACCGACACAGCCATGACACGCTTAGGGAGGGTGGAGTAACAACCGCCCTCCCATGTCTTCAGGTTTTGGAGGATACATCGTGGGAAATGCCTCCACCCTCCCAGGTAATCATGACTAGGGTCCACACCCTACAATGGAATGTATAGTGGCACCATGTTGCTAGGAGTTTTGTTATTGTCTATTTAGTTTTAAGTGTACTTACCCACCAAATCCTCAGACCGGGTCCACATATCATAGCAATGCATCCAAAACCAATATAATTTCACATACAAAGATTCATACCAAGTATTGTTTCTGGTCATGAACTTCACTCATCATCATATCCCTTTGCTATTTCATAGCCCATAACCTCGCAGATTAGTCTCAGAATAAAAACTCATACACATTTATGCATTATTATCATGTAATTACATGCAACTATATGATTCAATTTGATATCCTCATACCAACAACTTTAACACGTTTTCAAGTTAGAATAGATCTCATAATATCCCATAGGTCAATTAACGTTACCCATTCATAGAATTAATATCATTTACATAATAGTTTGCATCATTTCCAACATCATTCAAATAGAATTTAAACCTCATAGGATTCTCATTCACATGATATATCGTGATCATATCCATCATCATCAATAACATATAAACATTCATAGAATTTACATTCACATAGTAGATCACATCATATCCATCATCAATAACATTTGGGCTATATCATAGAATTTTACATTCACATAGTAGATCGCATCATATCCACTTCTATCATCAATAACATTTAAATATTCAAATCGTAGAATTCTCATATCTTCAGATAGACCTATCATATCCATCATCATCAATAACATTTAAACATTCACAAAGGTTCATAATGTCTTAAAAGTCCAAGTGTATTATTTAATAGTTTCACTGCAGCCAGCTAGAAAAATAAAGGTGTGTAGGCCCCCTGTGTAATCCTAGTTGTCTAAGTCAAAAGGTGGTGTTACATACACCCAACCTTCAAGAAACATATTCTCGAGGTGGTCAAAAAGTGAGGGATAATCTCATCAGAAAGTCTCAACATCTTCCCAAGTAGTAGATCCTCGATTATACTTGTCCCACTGACCTTAACTTGGTCTACCAGATTTGCCTGGAAGCTATCGGACTTCAGTTGGTCCAATATGCGGAATGGTTCTATCGTGAGGGTTCCTACATCCGCCTCCTACTCTCCAATTTAGTTTATGTGATTCATCAATAACATAATGATGAAACAAATACATGAAAAACGCTATGAGTTTTATGCAAGCGGGGTGGCAATAATGTGAGATGATAGGCAATGGGTCCTATTTTCTCTTGGATTTTGAATGTCCTATAAATTGAGGTGACAACTTTTTCCTCTTCCCAAATTGAATTGTAATTTTATTTGGCTCGATACGAATGAAAACCTGATCCCACTTCATAACTTCATCATCTCCGTGCATCCTAAGATAACTTTTTGTCTATTCTGTACTTTTAGTCTCCACTTCTAATCAATCAATTCTCCCTCCATCTCTTGAATTTGGCCCAACTGCTACTCGGCTCCTAATCTATCCCAAATCCCAACAACGCTTGCATGGTCTTCCATACAGAGTTTCATAGGGTGGCATTCCATGGTTTTGAAAACTGGCACAGCTTAACTCTACCAAAGGTAGTACTTCTCCCAATGGGTTTGAATATCCATAACATACATCCTACATGTTCAGCCATTCTGATTTATTCTCTCAATTTTCCCATTTGTTTTAGGGATAAGTGGTGCTTAAGTTCAACCGAGTCCCTAATGCAATGTAAACTTGTCCAAACCCAGAAGTGAATCTCGAGTCCCTATCTCAAATGACCTTCTTTGGTATCCCATGAAAATGGATAACTTCTACTCATAAACATCACAGGCACATCATGGTTATCATTGTAAGTGTCTCTAACCGAAATAAATGAGCACTCTTGGTTAACTTATCAAATATCACAAGAATGGAATTGTGTTCATGATGTGAGAGACAAACTCAATTGGCTAAAATCCATATAGAGAGATGGTCTCCCAATTTGGACATAGGGACATCATGTTGTTGTAGGAGGTCTATCGGGTGATGGTGGTCAACTTCACTTGTTGATACCTAGGCACCTTGTTAAAATGGACCACATCGGCTTCATGCCTACCTATAAGAAAAGCTTCCTCATGTTTGCATACATATTATTCACACCCGGATGCACACAATAAAGTTCCCTATGGCTCTTCTCGCATAGATGTTTAATATCCCAATCTTCATGGATGTACATCCTTCCCTAACATCTTAATAATCCACCTACTTCTAGAACATATCCTTCATACTTTGGATTTAATTGCCTCCCACTGAGGTTTGAAGTAACCTTTAAATACTCAATTGTCTCCTTTGGAGTTGTGTCACACGTTCCCTCAGATTACCTTTTAAGGGTACCAAGGAGAAGACACGTGGTCTCCCACTCAAAGGCATATGCTAATTCACATTTTCCTTTCCTTGATGTATGAAATACCAAAATTCCATTCTCACTCATAAACTACCTCCATCAGCCTTTTCCTAGAATTCAGATCCCTTTGAGGAAGAGATGTTTTAAACTTTGATGGTCTATTTTGAGCCTGTTTCAATTCCCCACAAGATGCTGCTCCAAAGTTTCAGAGAGAAAATATTAACTCAACTCTAAATCATGAGTATGTAGCTCTTTGTGTTTCTTCAACTTCCCTGATGCATAAGCTCTCACTTATCCATCCTTCATTAGCACGGCCACCAACCCTTGTTTCCGAGGCATCCGTGCAGTTTGTGAATTCCTTTTCCATATCTCACACTCATAGAATTGGCTTAATCTCGCTAGTAACCTCTTAAGTTTGATGAATACACTATCACATTCTCTATCCATTCAAGCACCTGACCTTGTGCTGTTGTAAGTGATAGGTTTCGCTATCTTGTATAGAACTTTCCACAAATCTCCGACATAATAACCCCCATATATTCCCATGAAGCTTCTCATGGTCATTTTTCGGGACTCACATTCCATAATGGCCTTTACCTTTTAGTACCACGAGATTCCTTCATCTGAAATGATATGACCTAAGTAGTGAATTTCTTCTGGAAGAAGGAACACCGACAACTTCCCATAATTTGTTCTCTCTATGTGACAACACCACTCTGCAAGTGTCCTCTTCTCTATTTTTTGAATAGATTAGGATATCATCTAGAAAGACTTCTACAAAGCGGTCTAGGTATTTCCAGAATACACCATTCATGAGGCTCATGAATACCGCTAGCGCATTGGTCAATCCGAAAAGTACTACAACGAACTCGTAATGTCCAAACAGTTCGAAGTAGTTTTAGGAATATCACCTTCCTTAATCCTTAACTGCATACCCCTGATCAGAAATCAATTTTTGAGAATACCGCTGCGCCTTTCATATGATCAAAGAGGTCATCTATTCAATACATTGGGTAATCACCTATTTTTCACACTCTAGCATGGTTCACAAGTCCTCGTATACACAATCATAAGGAACCATCCTTCTTCTTCTCAAAAATAACTAGGCACCCCCAAGGGGAGAGACACTAGCCTTAGTCCTAAGTCATGAAGCTCTTTTCAACCTATTTTGCAACTCACAAAGCTCAGTTTCATCCGACAAATGAAGCCTTGGAAATTGGTTCTCCCACTAGGTTTTAGCTCAATAGTAAAATCAATCTCCAAGACTCCATATCAAATGACAGCACCAGAACTTTGTTCGGAAAAACATCCTTAAATTATGACAACACTGCACTGCATGCAGGAGGGTTCTCCTCATTCATCACTTCCCACTCACATACACACCCACACCCTTGCCTTTCATGCACTGCTAACCTTCATAGTTGAGATGCTGTAGAGACACCTGCTCAGACACCATGGATAACTGTATTCCTTCATCACACAAAATCACCTTAGAAACACCAACCAAATCTCGATGAGATTTTAACCAATCTATTCTAATGATTAGGTCATATGTCTTGAGAGCAGTGACATATACCTTCTACCTAGTAGTACACACTCCCAAGCCTACAAATGGTATATAATTACATCTTAGGTCTCATCATGCTTGTTTTTTCCTCTCTCAAGCCATCTCTCACCATTAAAGTCATCGTGTTCGTAGGCTGCCAACCCACTTTTCTAATGCAGATGGTGAAATGAAACTATCCATAGCACCAAAATCAAATAAAATATTTACATTAATAAGGATTTAGTAATCTCATGACTCCACCACCATGGATTGATGTTCTCCCTGATGATTATTAACTGCATAAATTTGCTGGTTTCCACTTGCTCTTCCCATCGAGGGTTTTCCTTCTCTATGCACAAATCCTATTGTAACTTTGGTTACCATTGTAATGTAGTCCTCCATATTCCTAATAGGTAGCCATGATTGAACCTACTATTCTCATTATTCTTCTTTTCGACTATCTCTCTCAAATGAGTTCTCTAGAACCCCTCTACTCCCTACAATTTGCTCCTAAAATGGCTGCTGGACCTACCTGCGGTTACTGGGGATGAATGGGATGTTGCACTTTGTTTCATTAAAACCCCTATGGTTACCGCCCTTGGTGTGAATTTGTTACTATATGGAGGTGGCCTTGAGTCCCTTCCCTTGGGAAATATCCACTTCCCACCAAATCCAGATGATGTAGAAAGGTTTACCTCCGAAGTAATCTCATGTGTTCTCTCAAAGATAAAGCACATTTTCAATACTTCTTCATCAGATGATTTCACATCCACACCATAGCTCCTTATATAGGTTTAAACTCCATGTATTAAAGAGTTATGCTTGTCATTGGTCATTATCAATGTATGAAACATAATCGAACAATTCCATAAACCTAATCTATTATATTCTACTTTTGTTTCCAGATTAGAGCATGAAACACTCCCACCTGTTGTTCTCCTCTCATAGGCTGCGATATTTCCTCTTCTAGCAACCCTCCTCCTCCCTCCCTCCTAAAAGTTCCCAAGACACTTGGTCAGCACAGGTGCTTCTTTCCAAGCTGTTCTACCCACTCCAAGTGCTGCACTGCTCTCTCAACCGAAAATTCACTATTCACCTTTGAATTGGATGTATATTCTCTTAAGGAAAAACACCTTGCCCTGCCTTCCAACCATGCTTCTACATATTCACTGCACGCACTCCTCAAGCAAACTCCTTAAGTTTGATCTTCTACGCTTCTAGTGATGCCTTTGGGTGGAGGTCCTCCCCCCAATCCCCTCAAGCCTCGGGATTACCCGCTCCATATGGTGGGGTTTCCACTTCAGTCCCTGGTTGACACACCTTTAGTGTCTCATTTATGGCCTCCAAAAGAGCGCAGTATGAGAGCTAACTCTAGCGATGGTGGTGGTGACGGGCGGTCCCCACAAATTTCCTTCACTCTCGAGTCCCAACTATTCTTGTATAATTTAACTTGCATCAACCAAATTTGTTAGGTGAGTTCAAGGACATTTCTGCTACTTGAGCAACTTAAACTAGAAAATAGGGTTAGGCATTTAAGGATTTTTTTTTTTGCCTGTCCAGAATGTATCGCTATTTCCTCTTAGGGAGGTGGCTAGTTAGGTTAAGGCCTAAGCTTTAAAAGTCACTTAATAAAACTATTGACTCTCACCGGGTAGATACACCAGCTGCAACATACTCACCAATTTCTCTAATCCGCCCTCCTAGTACATGAAGCCCCCCCTTCCCTACTTATCTTGGCTTAAGTCCTTAACTTTTCGCTAAAAACAATTTAATTAGTCGCTTTAACTAGTTTCAAATTTAAGCATGAATATACCTAAATACAAAACATAATAATATTAATCGCTCTTTAAGAACACATTAATTAACTAGTTTTTAACATTATTATGTTTTAACACATACAATTTAAAATATAATTTAGGCAACTTAAATTTTAAATTATATTTAAATTATTAAAATTTTATTCACTAGCAAATTAAATTATATTTAAATTTTAGCTAATTTAACTATGAATTAAACTATAAATAATTTAAATATATTTCTAATTATCAAATTTTATTCAACTATAAATAAATTATAAAAATTTAAAATTTTACCCAAAAACCGTGAGTAAAATAATAGGTGATAATACAATATATATATATATATATATATATATATATATATATATATATAAGTAAATAAACAAAATAATAATAACAATAAAAAAATAAAAATAAAAAACAATTTTATCATGGGCAGTGGGTCCTCGCATGAGGCCCACGTGCCCCTCCCAAATCCATGCTCATTCCCAACCCTAAACTATCCTCAACCCTAACGCTCCATCACTGCTGCCTATCTCACTATGCGAATGTGCCCCGGGCTTCTCCCTCTCTACTACTGTGGTGGAGCTATGGTAATGGCCGCAGCCTCCTCCCTTATGGCTTGGCAAAGGCCTGCGGGCTATGCACTGGTTATGGTGACTTTATATTTTTTTTTGGCTGTGTGTGTGGTTGTAGGTCACGTGGAACTGTTGCTGGTGCACTGGACTATGGTGTGACTTGGTAGAGCACGTGGCTGAGTGGTTGGTGCGAGTGTTGTGAGCCAAGGATGCCCACCTGGTCTCTTCGTCCATGTGGCATGGTGCCTGGTGCTTTGTTTGCTGAAGCAAGGTCCTTTCAAGGGCTTCCTCCTCATGGTTGTATGTGTGCTACCTTGTGTCGACATATGCACTTGTTTCTTGATGCCATCCGGTGACTTTGCATTATGATGCGTTGTGCACTATGATGACCTGTGGGATTTCACCGTGGGTTTTTTATTCAGTGTTGCATTAGGTAATAACCGATGACTTGCATTTGTTGTCCCTTCTCCTTGATCACTCTTAGACTTTGGAGCATGCCTCGACCTCGACCATGGAAGCCACCACTGCGAACTTGTCCAGCCATTGCATTCATCCATTGGTGGAATGGAGACAAAGTTTGAAGCTTGGAAGCAGTAATGGCGGGTTTCTTTGTGGTTTGGTGCTTGGCTACTAGGCTTAGCGTTTGGTATTGGGCATTGGGATTTTTTTTTTTTATCTTAATTTGTGTGTTCTAGTTGATGCTAACCTACGTTGTGTTGATTACAGGTGCTTGGCTTCCGTGTGGTTGCAGGTGTTGTATGGTGTTGCTCCCTCTCGATGGCTTTGTGTTGTTTTAAGGGCAGGGAAGAACTGAGTACTCCTTGCACTGCTTGTGGGCTCCTCTTCCTAGTGGCTTTGTGTTGAGTTGATGTGTAATATGGGTCTGCATCTATGCACTTGATGCAACACTCTTCTTCCCTCATGGGTTCCTTCTTTGTGACCTGGTGCTCTATCTCCTATGAAGTCGGTTGTTGTTTTTACATCCGATTACTACTATCTGATGGTATTAGTTTTGGGTTATTTGGTGTCAATGATTTCTGAACACTGCTATGTCATGATGTCGGATTATCCTGTCTATTCCACTGTTAATTTGCTTATTATCACACAATAAACATTAACAGAACATGTCTCACAGAGAACACATATATTCATTCTACAACCAACCAATGAACCATTTTGTTAATATAAAAGGTTTATACTTCTATGTGTAGAGTCCATTGGCTTAATGATAAAGAAATGTTGAGACCTATATGCTACTATGGACTAGACCTGACCTCTCGATCGATGTAAGATATCATGCATGAAGATAGAGATAAGAGAGATAAAACATATGTAACTAGATGAAATCATAGTGATTTTACTCTCTACCTCTATATACTTTTAGAGAACTAGGTGCTCCCATTTCAGGAATATGTTGATATTTGAAGGGATCTACTAAAGAACAATTCAAGGGAATCTTGGAATGAAATAAATTTACATTTGTATGGAAGAAATATTGTGAATGGAAGAAATATTGTGAATGGGAGAAACTCTGCAGATTCAAAACTGAATGCATTAATCTAGATTTTTGTAGTATTTATTTATTTCATTCAAGCTTGCTTTTAGTTTAGTAGCAACAAATTCTTTTTCAAAGATGAAAGAAGTGCTACATAACCTTCTAATGCTGGAGTTTAGTGCCTTTTCCCTTAACCTGCAGTTTTCCTTTTGATCGTAAAGAATTCATCTTTGACGATGAATGTAGATGGTGTTGTTAGGGATTGGCTTCTCATTGCATTCTCATGGTCGATTATCAAGAACACAGTGACACCGGTCAATTTGCTAGGCTACGGGCTTGCCTTTTTGGGTGTTTGCTACTATAATCATTCCAAATTACAGGCTTTGAAATTGAAGGAGGCTCAAAAGAAGAGTGCCTCAGTAGATGAAGAGGTTGTTTTGTCAATGGAGCAGCGACCAGAGTGGGATGAAGAGAATTTAATAGGGAAGAGTGATTCTCATGCGTAAAAGTTTGGTAGGAGTTAAATAGTTTTTACTCTCTTTTTTTTTTTAACAAAATCCTATGGCTCGAGAAAGAACATGAACGCAGATCTATTCTGTCAAATCCACCTGTAGTGAAATTTGGGTTAAAATTTTATTGTATTCATTTTTCAGTGTTATTCATTGCCACGGGTGTTCAGAATTAGGTCTAGATTTGAGATTTTAAGTTAGCAGAGCTGAACCAGAGGAAGATTTAGAATGTCTCATTTATTTCTATTATATTTAGACTGATGTTTTCATTCAAATCTAATAATGTTTTGTTTCAGAATGTCATACCTTTTTTTTTTTCTTGCAATTCAGTTTAATTATAACAACCCAAATTGGTACAAAGACAAAATTATGTTGTGGGTGGTCAAGCCTAGGTTTCAGTTTTGAAACTGGGCTCTGATACCATGTGTAAGATCCTAATTTGACAAATCCTAATAAGATTCATAAGTTTAACCATGAAATTTCTTTCAACGTATAAACAATTTCATTATTTAGCATATAATCAAATTCAACAGCATGAAGACAACAACCTAACATGGAATAATCATGAAAATACATACCGTTGACTTATGTTATTCCTCCAATCTTTGTCTATCCTCACTGCTCTGCCCAAACTCTGCCCAAAACTGAATCTTTCCTCCCTGCCAGCTAGGAATAGAGCCTATCTGGCTCCCTAGTTCTAAGATTCTGTGAGGATTCCTGGCCCACAAGCCCAAAACTCCCAGCAACCGATGCTCCCATGCAATAGTCCACCCAAACTCCAAACCAGAAAAATACCAACCAGAAAACACGGTCCCTAATCTCAAATAATGCTTCCTTCCCCAAAATTCCAAAAGTCCCTCTCCCGAATGCCTCTGCCCCCTCATATCCTCCTTCCCATTCACCACCTCTTCCCTTCATTCAATGCCACCCACCTTATCCCTCCATTTAATGCCTTATCCCTCCATTCAATGCCTTATCCCTTCATACATTAAGTTTTCTATTAAATAAATTAAAAATAATTAAACTTTTAATTTGTTACCCAAACATTAAATGAGTTAATTAATTAATTATTTAATTAATCAACATATATTAAAAAATAATTAATTAATATTATTAATAAATAATCATTATTTAACTAATATACATTAGGACAGTTAATTATTTAATTAATTATACTTGATAAACCTTAAGCAATTATTTAACTAGGGTTGTTACAATAACTATAAGTACTTATAATGTCAAAAAATCTTTATGATGTGGAAAGACAAAAGCCTCTACTATATTGCGTAAAATAAACATGGAATACATAATAAAGATGGTTAAAAAAATTGCATGGAAAAATAGAAGTGGAATGGAGGGGTGAAAACACAACGAGTAGTTGAAGAGTGTCCTAAGTGTGTATATTATTACATTTCATAGAAATACTATATATTCTTTGTGTTTGACAAATAAGTTTGTAATTTGGGCTCCATAAATGGAAGGTAATTGAGATTACCTGAACATAAATCCCATGATATTGTAGAAATCTATACGGTTGATTTCGAGAGGCAGATGTATGTCAACTCTGTAAAAACAAATTCATAAATTAATTGGATTACACTTATCATTTTCTACTGTTAATGAGTTCAAGCATCATGCAAATATGTGCATTGATGATGAAATACTTCTCCTACTATGATTATTGATGATGAAATAATTTTCATCTTTGAAAGTGGTACTAGTTTTCTCACCACATGAAGATCACATCCCTCTTATAAATAAATGTAGGGGCTTCTAAAAACTATACCACACATGTCAAGGGGCACTACATCTAACTCCACTTCATCAATAAAATATTGCTCACACCAAATTTGATCTTACTATATTTGCATCCATGTTTACGCACCCGAGTAGATATGGGCTAGGATGATCATGAACCTACAACCCAAAACCACTTGCTATGAGATTGGCCTCTAAACCATAGTCAAATAGAGAGTCTACCTTGATCTTCTTGACCTAGATTTTGATATGGAAGAGATTGTTCATTTATTTATCTTCCTTATGATGTAGGCTACTCAAATTTACCTAGACAATCTTCTCATTCACATTTGAGCTTCTATCTACCTAATTGTTTGAATCTGTGGATATAAGGTTTTGTTAAGGTTTAAGCTATTATTAGGTTTCTTTTCAATTCACTAGATAACCATAGAATAGATAGGATCATTGAGAAATACACAAACACAAGAGACACAACATTTATCCTGGGAAACCCTCATGGGGGAGAAAACCTAGTAAAAACTTCCTTAATATAGGTAGCCAATACAATACCAAAAGAATAAACCAAACACAACAGAAAGTCCTCTCCCAAGTAGTCTCTCTCTCTCTCTCTCTCTCTTTTTCTCCAACTGCAGCTCCAAACTTATGCTCTGATGATCGAGTGAGTGAGTGAACAAATGAGGTGCTAGCCTCTGTTATTTATACAATCTGGCAGGCATTGAACTGGGGTGTCTTTTCACTGGCAGGGCCGACTTATCATTTTAGGTGGTTATAACCACTTTAATATATTTTGTGGCTGAATTTTCATTTAGCCCATTACAATTAGGGTTTGAACAATCCACAAAAGGGGATTTGGTCATTTACAATACCCGACATGATCAATCCACAAAAGGGGATTGATCTAATGAATAATACATCAATAATAATTAGAATACTCTTTCCAGTTACAATATTTCAACACTCCCCCTTAACAAGAAGGGAATTCTACAACAACATAAGGCGAGAGAGAGGGCATCATCATCAACAACATCTTGGAACACTGACTGGCATATCTATAAATCATCAGAAGTTTTTCTCATCATCATCATTCGCAGCATGGAGCTAGAGTAGCATCATCATTCTCATCAACATGAGGCTAAAGTGACATCATCATCTATTTTAGCATGAGGCTAATGTAACAGCATCATTTTCAGCATGAAGGCTAGAACAACATCATCATCATCATCTTCAGCAAGAATATCAACATCATATTTAGCAACAAGCTGAAGTGGCATCATCATCATCATCATCTTCAACAAGAAGTGAAAGTGGCATCATCATCATCTTCAGCAAGAATATCAACATCATCTTTAGCAACAAGCTGAAGTGGCATCATCATCATCATCATCTTCAGCAAGAAGTGAAAGTGGCATCATCATCATCTTCAGCAAGAAGCTGAAGTGGCATCATCATCATTATCTTCAGAAAGAAGCTGAAGTGACATCATCATCATCTTCAACAAGAAGCTGAAGTGGCATCATCATCTGCATCAACATGGATTAGTATAACACTAATACATCATCATCATCAATAACAACACAAGGCTGATACAACATCAAAAACAACAATATCATAGCACAAAGGTTGGAGCATCATCAACGTCAACACAAGGCTAAGATTCTTTGGCATGAGGCTGGCAACACAACATCATCAACATGAAGCTGGAATCATAGTACGAGACTGGAAACACAACATCATCAACACAAGGTTGGCATCATAGCACGAGGATAGTACATCACCACAATAGGAGACTGGCACATCATCACAGCACGAGGCTAGCACATCATCACATCACGAGGCTGACACATCATCACAACATGAGGCTAATACATCACCACAACAATTAAGCTGGCACATCATCACAACAATTAAGCTGGCACATCATCACAACAATTAAGCTGGCACATCATCATAGCAGTTAAGTGGGCATCACAACACTAGGCTGGTACATCATCACAACAATTAAGTTGGTACATCATCACAACAATTAAGCTGACACATCATCACAACAATTAAGCTGACACATCATAACAACAATTAAGTTGGCATCACAACACTAGGTTGGTACATCATCACAACAATTAAGCTTTCACATCATCACAACAATTAAGATGGCACATCATCACTATTCCCCCTTTCAAGGGAGGTCCTTACAGATTACACCAAGCTTATCCCGAAAGTGCTCAAAATTTACACGAGATAGAGGCTTGGTCAACACATCAACAACTTGTTCATCCATGATAACATATTGGATCTTTACGACTCCTCTCTGCAACATATCATGAATGAAGTGATACCGGATATATATGTGCTTTGACTCATCATGGAATGCATGGTTCTCCATCATTTTTTTATAACTTGGTTATAACATATAATCATTGTGGCTTCCATCACCAGATCAAATATATTTGTCAACAACATCCGAAGTCATATGGCTTCACAACTGGTGGAACATGCAACAATGTATTCCCCTTATGCCATGCTCGGAGCAATGTTGAATTTCTCCCTACTCTGTGATGAAGTCATGGTTGACCTCAGACTGAAACAACATATTGGAGTGCTCTTTCTATCAGAAGTACTTCCAACTCAATATGAATCGGTGTAACCAATCATTCTAAAGTCATGATCTCTAGTATAATAGAGACCAAAATCCAACATACCCTTAAGGTATCTCATCATATGTTTTGCAACAACAATGTGAACACGTCTGGGCTCTACCAGATACTAACTCAAGGTAAAACATATATCTAGCCTAGTATTTGTTAGATACATCATTGAACCAATAATCTGTCTGTACAGAGTAGCATCAACCAATTTTGACCAGGAGCTTCAACTTTGTTTCCATGGGTTTTTTCATGGATTTACATTTCAACGTGTCAAACCTCTTCATTTTAACTACATACTTCCCTTGGTTAAGGAATATCTTCTCTGTGCTCTGCCAAAGTTCAAGACCTAAGAGATAATGCATTTAGATCTTCCGTCAAAATTTGTAGCGAGCTTCCTTTGTAATATGTGATGAGATTTTTTCAAGAATACATCACCTACATATATTAGTAACATCATTGTCTTATCATTCATAACCTTGAGATAAAATTTAGAACCAACTATACTCTTTGGTGACTCCCAAGCTCTTCAGGAAACTGTAAATCAAGCTCTAGGAGCTTGCTTCAATACATACAGAGCTTCTTTCAACCTGCAGATCTGAGTCTTTCTATTTTCAATATTCAAACCAAATTTTCACATTACATTACCAATCTGGTACACTTGCTCAACTGCAACTCAATCTGCACAAACATGTGCAAGATCTATGTGCTTTCTGTAAGGCACTATCTGTCTCACTGTCTGGGAGTATATCTTCTACTTTCTCTGCAACTGTTCCTTTTAGAATCTGGGACTCTGCATCTGTAGTTTCTCTGAGCTTGAGAATGACTGCTTCATCCTCACTATGGATGCTAAAATATGAGAGAGTAACTCCTCTTATTCTATCATGACAACAACTTCATATGAAACTAAGAGTGGCTCAATAACTGATATTGAAGCTAGATCTTCTTATTTCATGGAGGTAACTTTATCTTTCATTATAGTCATGTCTCCATGACCCAACTAATGTAATGCAACAACTACCACTCGATTTTAAATATGGGGATTTCTCCCCTTGCATCTCATACTATATATGAATCATGGTTGTTCTGGTTGTCTTCATAAATATTGGAACTATTTATTCAATAACTAGAGTAAGTGTCTCGTCATAGTATTCTCCCTCTTGCTGGGAGAACCTTCTGGACACACATCAGGCTTTGTACATCTGCAAAATGCTTGATCTGTATAGATCAATATTGGATGTCAATACTGACTTCTCTTCTAGTCTCATGGAAGAATCCATATCCCAGTCTTTCTGACTAGATTTCTTCTAGTCTTTGTTATTGAAACAAGGGAATCTTCCCAGGATATTTCATATCTCCTAGAAGTTTCTGAAATTATGATATAGAATTCTTATGGAATTTGTCTCCCAGTCATGGAAGTTGTCCCTTCATCTGATCCTTTCTGAGATCAAGCTTACTCTTGATTTCTTCTGAGTCTACGAGGACTTTATCATCTCTTACAGGGTATACTTGGTGTTGAATACCAAGTCTAAGTATGAAAGACTGAGTGAGGCTTGAAACAAGTTATGCTTCCCATCAAGGTGGCTTTATTAAAATTTGAACAATTCTTTTGTGAGATCTTGATCTAATGTTCGGTCATCTTTGGATCCTTCTGCTCCTTACAATTAATCTTCATATGAGATACTTTGAATCTCAAACGATAGTTTCTTCTTCATCTTCTTAGGTACATGACTGTATATGATCATGTGCATAGTCTTCTTCAAGTCTCATATAATATGTTGTCTTCGACAACCTTTACTATACCTTCCTCATGGTTATCACTTATGACCTGAAACAAGGTCAACAAAACAACAAGCAAGAATAATACTCTTTTGATAATAGTAGATAAAACAATAGCATGAATAATCATCACAGTAGCTCCTTTAGAGCTATCACTTGTGGCTTGTCTAAAGAAAAGATCAAAAGTAAGAGATACAATGCAAAATGAGGTCAGCACTCTTATAGTGTTGTGATGAAACATTCCTCCATGGAAACCTGGAACTAACAGAAGAGGTTTCTCCTAGAGGAGATGTTAGTTGTATCTATTACATTAAGAATTTATCTCAATATGCTCACATGCTACCAAGTATAGTACTTTTAAAGATTGCTACCTCAACTATAGTGTTTACTTGTAAAGGGGTAGTCATCAACTTGTCAAGTGCAACTTCGAATCTTATCAACTTAATTAATCAAACCTGGAAACTGGAGCCTTGTCCTCAAGAATGAGTGTGCTTCTTTTCTTCCAAGTCTCCTTCACTCAAGATGACGAGTTCTTTATTCAACCTATCTTCTT
Organism: Picea sitchensis; assembly: GCA_010110895.2. Taxonomy (NCBI): domain Eukaryota; kingdom Viridiplantae; phylum Streptophyta; class Pinopsida; order Pinales; family Pinaceae; genus Picea; species Picea sitchensis. The sequence goes on along the minus strand of SNQJ01S0071481.1, from coordinate 72,882 downwards.
GTACTAAGACAATATGCTATCTTGACATAAGGTTGGGTTAGAGAGTAAACTCTATGATCTCAACTTTAATCCATCTAATACCTTGACTTTAATTTTGACCAAGGGTTAGTATGATGGTCATAGCTTCAACATGCAATAATGACATAGCAAATAGATGCATATCAGAATAATCAAACATGGGTTGCATCATTCCTCTAAATGTGTTGGATCTTGAGATCCTTTTGGATCTATGGCAAGAGATCCCTTCTCCTGCAAATACCCTTTAAAGCTTAACAATTTTAAACATATGTGAGTACATACCTCTGACGACATTTGTAGGTAGTGGCATCATCTGGTAGCAACGATATTGATAAAAAACTCTTAAAAACTTCAATGGTGATTGCAACTGGTACTACGACTGATAATTCAACTAGTAATGCAACTGCAATTGATACTACAACTGGTTATGAGACTGCAACTGCAACTGCAACTTAGGGTTTTATGAGGAAACCCTAATTTTTCAAACTTCAAATTTTGAAATTTTGATCCAGGGGATAGATGCGCTAAGCTGAGGCGAGTAAGCTAGTGCAGTCAAATTTCTGAAAATCCAAATATTACCCCCTCAAACTTGACCAATGGATTTTTGGACTGGTGCTTCTGGTTTTCTGGTACTTTTGGTTTTATGGTACTTCTGGTACTCTAGTTTTCGGGTACTTCTCGTACTTTGTGAAAACTAGGGTTTCACTTTTTGGGAGATCTACCCACTGAAAAGGTGCGTTGAAGTTGCCGAATAATTCCTTGGGTTAGGGCACACTTTTCTAGATGGTTTTGAGGTTGGAAATCTTCTTCAATAAAAATCCCTAATTTTCATGTACAACAACAATGACATTTTTCTTCTTCTTTTGAAATATTCTCTCTTCATCTTATCTCTGATACCATGCTAAGGTTTAAGCATTATTAGGTTTCTTTTCAATTCACTAGCTAACCATATCATAGATAGGATCACTAAAAAATACACAATCACAAGAGACACAACATTTATCCTGGGAAACCCTCATGGGGGAGAAAACCCAACAAAAACTTCCTTAATATAGATATCCAATACAATGCCAAGAGAATAAACCAAACAAGACAGAAAGTCCTCTCCCAAGTAGTGCACCTCTCTCTCTCTCTTCTTCTCCAACTGTAGCTCTAAACTTGCGCTTTGATGATCAAGTGTGTGAGTGAACAAATGAGGCGTTAGCCTCTCTTATTTATACAATCTGGCAGATGTTGAACTGGGGTGTATTTTCACTAGCAGGGCCGCCTTCTCATTTTGGGTGGTTATAACCACTTTAATATATTCTGGGGCCAGTTTTTCATTTAGCCCATTACAATCAGGTTTTGACCAATCCGCAAAAGGGGATTTGGTCATTTACAATACCCGACATGATCAATCCACAAAAGGGGATTGATCTAATGAATAATACATTAATAA
>SNQJ01S0071481.1:48243-71416 GCA_010110895.2 Picea sitchensis | reverse complement strand
ATAATTAGAATACTCTTTGCAGTTACAATATTTCAATAGGTTCTTCTTCTTGGCATCCTTCTTATGATTCTTAGGGTTCATCTTTGGATATAGTTTCAAATTCACCTACTTTTGCACTAAGGTGCAGACAATATTATCATCGACATTTGAGCTTTTCTCTATATGATTGCTTGAATCTATGGCTAGAAGGTTCTTCTTATTGGCATCATTCTTATGGCTCTTAGGGTTCATATCTGGATATAGTTTCCACAATCTCACCATCGATATCGCAATGATTACAATGGGTACTTGGATCCTTGCATTGATGTGTAGTGGTTGTTGTCTATTTGTATTTCCCTTTCCACTTCCTATTTCCTTCTTTGGAATCTTCTTGCGCTTTTTTGTTTGGAACCACCTAGATGTCCATTTTTGTTGCCTATATTTTCTAGATATTGTTCTTGCACATAGTTCTCATCAATTGTCCTAGGCTTGAAGAACATCACTTTCTTTTGAAAATAACTATGTAGAGCCCCTAGATACTTGAGGATTAGATATGGGTTCTTGGTAGAGATACCCAACATGATAGTCATCTTCCTAAACTTTGTGGTTTACTCGTTGAAAATATGTTAGTTATTTATGTCAAAGATAAGGGGAGACTACAAACGTCCAAGATAAAGATTTCAATATGGATATTGTTAGAAATATTGTGTTTAGATTTTTGATGCTGAATATGGATACCCTATCTTTGAAGGAATGTTTACTCTAAATACCTATCTCAAATGGAAGCATAGGTTATATGGTTGGAAATATCATTCCAAGACCTTTCTAACGGTATATGCAAATTCCTTTAACTCCTTAGGAATGAGGAGATGTGACTTTTTCTATGAGACAACCCAACCAAAAGTTTGGATTGGCCCAGCCATCCTTTACAGGTCATCCCTAAAAGTGAGCACAACGATATTATAAACATAAAGCTATAGATTATTCTTGGGGTATAAAGGTGTGAAAGAGGCATTTTCTTGGAGTTTTAAGGGTACACTATGAAGGAAAAAGGTTTATGATGTTGCAAAGTGTGATGTTTTGAGGTTGGGATACTATAGTTTGGAATTATATTATGAAAATGATACTATGAGTTTCACTAGGGAATGAAGGATAAATTTGACTAAGGTTTGAAGATATGTTTGGGGTATGAAGCAAGGATAGGTATTGGAGCATGAAATTTAAGGGTATGATGATGTTGTGAGATGCATGAAGTATGAAGCATACAGGTGAAGTCATAAGTACTACATGTATGAATATATTTGATTCGTCTCTTTATAGGTCTTACTAAGTTGTTTCTTAGGTGAGGAGATTGGTGTCTCGAGTAGGTTCGTTCCTATAGAATATCTTGCTAAGTTGGTGCTCAAATAAAGAGATTGGTGTCTCTAGTAGGTTAGTTCCTAAACAATATCTTGTTGAGTTGGTTCTCAACTTAATACATTGGTGTCTCTAGTAGGTTTGTTCCTACAAGCTTTGTAATAGTAGGTTTGTTCCTATAGAGTTTTATAAAGATAATTTTTTGTGGTTTTATCCCGCAAGGGTTTCCAATTTAAACTCCATGTATCATGATTTAATTTTACATGCATTTACTATTTTAAAGTTAATTAATGATTGATGGATACTCAATTAAAGTAAAAAATATCTCATATTGATTCACCCCCCCCCTCTCAGTATAATGATATGTTCAACAATTAGTATCATAGCAGGTTACTTCATAAACAATTTAACCATTATAAGGTATATCACAATCACATATGGATTCTAAGTAAAATATCCCTATAAACAAACCTCCTTTATTTGATTGAAAAAATTATGCATCATGGAGTATAAGAATGAAGACGTATTTGATGTCCCTTGGGTTTGGTATCTAAATCTAGGAAGGAGTCAAGTGAACATAATGAATAAGAAATATATGTCATCGTGAGTGGCATATCATATTTTGAGACTATCAAGGTAATGCACTATGCATCAGCTAAGAATATTTGGGACAAGCGACAAAAATATTTATGAATATAGATCTGATGATTTTTCAACTATGAATCAAAGACAAAAGAAACATGATTTGTGAGAATGTTAAAATGAGGACCTAGAAAATACAAAGAAAGGGAATATATTAATGATTAAGAATAATATCTCTTCAAAACCATCAAAACAAAACCTGTTGATAAAGAAAAAGAAGATAATCAAAAAAGAAAATCCAGATTTAGAGGAAGTAAATCTTAAAGGATAACTCATTACTGCCTTAGAAGAAATAGAAAAACTTAGGTGAAAGAATCTAAGGAAGAAAGAGAAATTGCGTAAAAATGAAAATAAGGATCATGATATTGAAGAAACAAAGAATAAAATTATCATTCTAAAGACTTAACTAGAAGAGGAAAAAGAGATAAAAGAGGTTGTGAGAAGCCAACTAAAAGAAAAGGAAGAAAATTGTGAGAAGTTAGAATATGAAATAGTTTCCTTGAGAAAGGAACTAGAGAAAACAAATTATTAGTTGAATAGAAGCTTGAGCTTTGGAAAGAGTGCTAAAATATTACATAATGTTCTCAATTTCTAGAGGTCAACATTCATCAAGATAGGTATTGGCTACGAAAAAAAACAAAATACCCATGAGGGAGATTTAAGCACGAAGGTCAAAAAGCTATAAGAAAAGGAAAACAAAGAAAAACCTAATAGCTATGATAACATTCTCAAAGGATCCATCAAGAATTAAAGAAACAATGGGAAAGGAAATGATGATCAATAAAAACCTGATTCTTCTCAAAATAACAAAAAGAATGAGTTTAGAATCGTGTTTCCACCAAGAAGGCATTTCACAACATGGTATCAAAATATCTTCCTTGACTATTATTTTTATTAAAATAATTTTGGTCATAAATCAATAGATTGTATATCTTATACATGAAGTGACCATGTGAGAAATATAAATAGAGGTCTTTGTTAACGCATGAATACACAATTGTTGAGCTAAAGTCTGAAAGTTCAAGTGAAATCCTCTGTAACTAAGAGCGAAGGCCATTTTCACCTCACCAATCCCCCTTTCACTTCTGGCTAGCTCTCCTCCAACTCAAGGTGGGAACCCTAGATTAAGATTGCTAGGACTTACGGCAAGTATTCTTACAATGGAGAGTGAATTTCAGGAAAAATGAGTTTGGGTAGCTTTAAAAAAAAATTGAGGGAAGTAATTGGAAGTATGAAGGTCAGTGTCTTTTCATTGGGCATATGGGGTCAAGCGAGAAACACTTGGAGGTTGAAGTAGATGTAGAAAAAGAGGTAGAGTCTACTGTCTAGAATTCTATCACATTCGGGCCTTAGTTAAGTCCTTGAATTGGGCCTTTAGGTTATCCTTTTGAGGAAAAGGGATCTAATGTGCAAGCATGTTAGGCCTTAGATGGTGTCTCCCTTCTTGAGGCTTAACATAGACAAAGGATTAAATTTATAAAGTTAAAACCCTAAGGTTCAAGCACATTTCAACCTTAGGTTTCTAACCTTAGTGAGACCATGCCACAAAATTAGACTAATAGAGCCTTTTTAGGAAGAGAAGGACTTATGTCTTCCTCCTAGGGTTTCAATGAGACAAAGAAAATTACAACAATATAGAAATTAACACCTTCAACATTAGCAAGAGGCAAGAAATTGCAACAAATTTGTTACTCCTTGTAGGTAGCTAAACCATTCAAACCTTAGTTGCAGAAATATCCATCTAGGAGAGAAATAATGATCCATAAAATAATCCTTCTCCAAAAATGCGCCCAAGTATAATATGTTCAAATAAAATTACAAGAATTTCATACCTCCCAAAATGCGGCCCTGGTTAATTTATCCATTTCAAGTCGACTCATACAATGATATATTTGTTGATTGAAACCAAATTACAGGTTGACCCCAATATCAGGGCCTAATATGAGGTCATCCCTAATACTAGTCTTATTCTAGCGTCTAGCATAAGCATCCTCCATACCACTGATTACACTATTCAATCAGATGGGCACTCTGTGGCCTATTCCTAGGTCTAGTTATAGGTGTATTTCTATAGTGGATTCCCTCCATCGTGGTTGAACAGAAAAAATGAACCTTGGTGATAAGAAACTCTAGAAAACTATCAAATGATATAAGGAGTCAACATATGCTCAAAACTTTAATAATCCTTGCATACTAAGCTACATTCTTCTTGTAATATTCCTAGGTCGAACCCCAAATGTAAATGTAATAATGTATTTAAGCTGGTGAGTTGTTTTATATCTTTTTGGAATGCATATTCCATGGTGTAGTGCGTGCATGTACTGCGTAGTAAAATGATGGAATGGGCACATTCCAGGATATCGCACAAAACAAATTAAGTGTGCAGGATATTGAGGCAAGGGAGCATTTGTGTATATGTTGTGTTTTATAAGTTGGTGAGCCAGTTATTATAAGCTAGGATGCTTATGTTTTGAATTAGGACATAGAGCCTAGATGATAAAGGCCAGTGTCCCTATATTTGTATACATCTCATCATTAATATAAAATACATTTATTTGTGCATACCGACCACGATAAAAGAGATGGGGGGACTAAACTCCACTGGTTAGGGAAAGGGAGGTACCTAAAAGTTAAGGAAAAGGGATAAGCTAGGGAGCTTAAGCCAAAAATGAATATTATATTAATATTTCTTAAATCATAAAGTATGGATAATTATTTTATCCTAAGTTCTAAAGTTGGGGACAAGTGGGCCAAAGTAGCTCCCAACATGACAAGTGTCAAGTTGGGGACATGCATACATATTGTTTTGACTTAGTTCATTTCCTATCATATTTTAGATCATTCATCCATCATTCTGACCATCATGCAGTTATCCAGTCAATCACCCATAAGCATGCACACACCCATTGAGGTATTCTTTGTATCTTCATGACTATACCTGAACCTATGTACATAGCCATTTTTTGTTCAGTAGCTGGTTAGATTAGGAGTTGCACTGAAGAAGCGGGTTGTCAGGCCCATGGAATTTTGAAGAGGTGGGTTGTTATGCCCGTGAGCAATTATCTGGGTGAGAGAATTGTTGGGAATTGATTTCCTGAAGTTTCTAAACTGCAGCTACAATGCTCTGAGACTTCTTGTCTGGCCTGTTGCTGAAGCCCGGAAGGGAAGTGGGGTAGCCGAAGGACTATTGAGCAGAGAAGGGGAAAAGTTCTTGGGGTGGGACAGGCATGTGGGGAATGAGGGACTGTAGGCTGTTATTTGAGTGAGCACCTGTGAAGGAGTCTTTCCTGTTGTCCATAATCCATTAGCCTGGTTAGGAATCCCTTTACCCGGGTGGAGTTTAGTCCCATCTCAAGGGTGACCCATTGCTGAGAGTGATGAGCAGTGTGGTTTAAGGCTAGGTGGTTCATGGAAGGTATGCACATAGTTGGTGATATTATTACCAAGATAAGTGTCAACTGTGTGATAAATTTACATGATGCATTGTTATTTACGTGTTTATTTTTATGGGTTTAGCCTATGTGTGGTTAAAATTGTCTGTATATTTATGGGTATTTCCTGTATATGTTGCATGTATACGTTTAATATTATTTCAATGTGAATCTGTGCATTTACATATGTATTTGAATGTTTATGTTTTATATACATATTTCCGCAAGAATTATGTATGTATATATTTTTATTGCATGCAGTTAAAAAATTGTATGTGGCATAGCTCAGTTGGATACTGGGTATGTTACAGTATGTTCTGAAGAGAGAATGGTAGTGTTATTTGGCGTAGCATGGCCCGACATGGATGACTGGGGAGGTTACAAATGGTATCAGAACTAAGTAAAACGTCTGAGTAGTTGCATTTCCCGACCTGTTGGTGGTTGGGGATGTTACACTTCCAACATAGGTCCATTTTTATGACAACACTATAACACGATCAAGGTATTATACACACACAATTGTAAATATCCCTCTTAGATCGCCTGTAAGATGACTTATGGTAGAATCCTATAGTATTGTCTAAAATCTCAGTCAAGGGTCTCCTTTTATTTGCATTACCATGCCCTCCTAGGGTGAATGACACCATGTTTATAAAGAAGTCATATCATCCAGTTCTACAATAAATTTCAATGTCCTCTTGCTAATCCTTGAGCTCAATCTTCTAACAAATTTCTTTTCAATCTCAGAAAAGAGTAGGCATAAATGGAAAATAATAATACTGAGGAAAGTCATAATTCTCTTGAACAATTGTAACAATGGAAACTAGGTACAATTGTAATGGATCCAAATATAAAATGGTTATATTCATTGTCATCATGTAGGTGAAAATATCTCATCCTAAGTATCAAATTTTAATCAATTTCCTCCCTCTTAAACTAATACGTTTTGAAACCATCCTCACCAATATTGACCTTGATCATATAATTTTGAAGGAAAACATGATTGTTGAATGATGAACCTCCTCTAGCTTCCATCATCATAAAATTTATGTTGTTTCAGTTCTTTCCATGTGTCTCTTAATAAATTATTCCACCAAGAATAACATGTTCCACCCAAGGCTTGATTTCATCCAATCAATTGTTACAAGGGTTGCTAAATTTCAGCCAAATTCACCAATATATTTTGAATGAAATTTTGGTGTGTCACAATTCTAAGAATTCATTGTTTTCTCTAAGCCTGGAATATATCTCATGAAATGATTAACTACTGATATCGAGACACCTCCTAAAATTGATTTCTACACACTAGAATGGCTCAACATTTTCTTTTTTCTCCTTTAATTTTGAAAAAATATCCTTTGTTAATGAACAAAATTTCCTCACTAATTATTTTCGGTTAACCAACCACAATAAATATGAGGTAAAATCCTTTAAAGGTATCATTCATATTGTTTTCTTCTATAACCATATCAATACAAAGTATATGCATTATTGTTAGTTCCATGAAAGGGTGCAATTAGGGGTTCTAGCCGACCTACTAGAAATGTAATAATTCAATATCTATGGATTACTAACAGGTTTTATACATAACCTCGAGATTTTTATAGGGATTAACATTCCCCTCCCCTTCAAACAAGTGTTGTACTCAGCACTTGAATAACCACAAATGTTTATGCACAAATAAATCATCTTCCCATGTCGCCTCTTCCACTAGTAGGTTCTTCCATTTGACGAAGTACTATGTAAGTAATCGATTTCTCAACTACTTAATTCTTGTTTCAAGGATTTTAGTTGGATCAAATATGATTTTCTATTATTCATTGATCTCTAGTAAAATATTTTGGACTAGGATTTTGTTTCCAATGACCTTATTAAGTAAGAAACATGGAAGATTGGATGTACACATGAAGATGGAGGCAAATCCAATTTGTGAGTCATACTTCCAATCCTTTGAAAAACCTTATAGGGGCCATAATATTTGGGTGCTAATTCAATATCCTTATTTTATTTCTTGAGGGACATTTGTTTGTATGGTTGTATCCTTAGAAATACTCAATCCCCCACTTCAAATTCCCTTTGATTTTTATGTTGATTCGCTTATTGTTTCATCCTATTTTGTGCCATAACCAAGTTGTTCTTTAATAGTTTGAGGACCTATTGTTAGTTCCCTATGTGGTCCTCCACTTCTTTAACCTTTGTATTTTTTTTCAAGGGTGATGTGATGGATGGAGGATTATATCCATAAAGTTCCAGAAATGGGGACATTTTTTATGAAGTATGGAAGGATGTGTTGTACCACCATTTAGCCAAGGGAAACCACATGACCCATTGTGTTTGTTTATCAGATGCAAAGAAATGAAGATACCCTTCTAGAAATTTATTCACAATCTGAGTTTTCCCATCAGATTGACGGTGGTAAGAAGAGATATGAGCCAATTGAGCACCCAAACAAAAAAATAATTCAGTCCAAAAATTTATCGTGAAAATTGGGTCATTGTCACTTACAATAATTTTTGGGAATCCATGTATTTTTTGAAATGTTTCCATGAATTTTTTGACTCTTGTAATTTCTTTAAAAGGATGAGAAAGAGATAAAAAAAATGGGCATACTTTGTTATTTGATCCACTACTACCATGTTGACATTATTTCCTTCAGATTTGGGTAAAACTGTAATACAATCCATTGAAACTTCTTCCCAACGTTTTCTTGGTATAGATAATGGTTGTAGGTGACCTGGAGTCTTGATTGTCTCTCCCTTATTCTGTTGGCAGACCAAAATTTTAGGCATAAACTTTTGAACATCATTTTTAAGACTTTCATAGAAAATATCCTTCTTGATCATGTGGTATGTTTTGAAGAATCATGAATGTCCCCATATAGGAGAAGTGTGAAATTATAGAAGGATCTTCTCTTTGAGTTGGGAATTCTTTCATAAATAAAGGTGATCATGATACCATAGCAAATCATTCTTGCATGAAAAATTATCTACTGAACTAGGGTCTTCATATAATTGTTGAGTGATCTTGCATACTACTTTATTTCAGTTCCATTCTATCCTTTCGTCTTCCACCCAATCAGATTGTAGAATAGAAATAGCGCATAGTGAACCTTTTGTTTCTTCTGCTTTCCTTGAAAGAGAATCTTCCACAACATTATGTTTTCATTTTTTGGAGATAATTTCAAATTCATAACCCAACATCATTTTATCCCATTTTTGTTTCTCTTCCAAGGACAATCATTGCTCCAAGAAGTACTTCAAACTGCCATGATTTGTTTTTACCTTGAAGTGTCTTCCTATTAGGTAGGGGCACCATTTTTGAACTTCATGTAGTATGGACAAAATTTATTTTTCATAAATGGGTTTGGATAAGTTTTTTCCTTTAAGTTGGCTACTTTCAAAGGCAATGGGCCTTCCTTCCTGCATTAAAAATGCACCAATTCCATTGTCTAAGACATCACACTCCACAATAAATGTTTTTGTAAAGTCAGGTGTTGCCAATACGAGAGTTGTACACATAGACTCCTTAAGTTTTTTTAAATTTTTAGTTGCTTCTTCAGTCCAATAAAATTCTTCCTTACTTAATAATGTTGTTAGAAGTGCCACTATTTGACCATAGTTGTTGACAAACTTGCAGTAATAACCTATCAATCGTAAGAATCCCCTAAGTTTCTTCAAGGTTTTTGGAATTGTCCATTCCATCATAGCTTTAATTTTGTTAGGGTCAACCTTTACACCTTCATTATAGAAAATATGACCCAAATATTCCACTAATTGAACCCAAAAGTCACACTTGGAAGGTTTTTCATAGAGTTTTTGCTCTTCCAAAAGTTGTAATACTCTGTCAATTTGTTGTACTTGCTCTTCCCAATATTTTTTGTAGATTAGTATGTCATCAAAAAATATTAAAACGAATTTATAAGAAAGGGATTGAAAATAGAATTCATCAAGCTTTGAAATGTTGAAGGTGCATTAGTAAGTCCAAATGGCATAACCAAAAACTCATAATGACCTTCATGTGTTCTAAAAGTTTGTTTAGGAATTTCTTCCTTCCTCATTCTAATTTGATGATATCTTGAATGAAGATCCAACTTAGTAAAGAATTTTTCTCCATGAAATTCATCTAATAATTCATCAATAACAAGGATATGAGACTTATCTTTGATGGTTATTTTGTTGATTTGTCTATAATCTGGACACATACACCTTCAACCATACTTTCTTATAACCAATACCACTGGTGAAGATAAATAAATTTGGCTATGTTGAATGATGTCAACCTATAACATTTCTTGGATCATGCACGCAATCTCACTCTTATATGCATATGGATACTTGTAAGGCCTAATGTTATGTGGTACAATTCCTGGTTTCAAATGAATAACATGGTCATGATCTCAAGCATGTGGAATTCCCTTAGGAATTTCACAAAATACCTTGGAATGATCATTGATAATTATTTGGAGATCTGATGGAGCAGTGACTATAAATGTTTGAACATCAAGTGAGCACAATTGTGAAATTACACCCTATTGTCCCTTTTTAATTAATGTTTCCATGCTATTAGAGATTATATGTTTAGAGGGTTTCCCTTGGATACCTCTAAGCTAAATTTCCTTTCCATTTGAGGAAAATATCATGAAAATATTTTGAAAATCAAAGGCCACTATTCCCAGTGATTGAAACCTTTATATCCCTAATGCAACATCAAAACCCCTCATTTCGATGGAAATCATGGCGATATCTAGAAAATAATCCCCCATGTTGAACTTAATACTATAAAAATTATCTTAAAACTTTATGGTACCTCCATTTGCAATCATTCCTTGAAACTCTGGTGTTGGATATACAAAGCAATTGAGATCATTTGCTAATTTGTAAGTGATGAAGTTATGGGCACTACCAGAATCAATGAATATTGTTACATTTTTATTTTTTATGTATCCTTTTATCTTGAGGGTTTGTGGAGTAATGATGTCAGCCAATGCATGGAAAGATATAGTTCGAGCAGTTTATTCTAGATCTAGATCGTGCGACAGTTCTAATTCTTGATATTCTTCCACTTCACAGTCTATGTAGAATAACCTATTCTCATTGCATGTATTCCCCTTGCTATACTTGTTTTCACAATTGAAACATATTCATTTTTTTATTATTTCATCCATTTGTTTAGGTTTCAACCTTGTTGGTTTAGGTATGCTATATTCTTCATCTTCACAATCTATGTGGAATAATTTCTTCTCACCGATTTATTCTCTTTATTGTACTTGATGTCACAATTAAAACATAGTTCTTTTTCTCTTATTTCATCCATTTTTTGAGGTTTCAACCTTGTTGGTTGAGGTATGGTTGACTTATGACCCCCACAACGAACTTTTTTTCTGATGCTAGACTTGTGTGTAGCCTTATTTTTGGAATTAATATGATGAGCATTTTGCATAGCAACCACAATATTTATAGGTTGTCTTAATAAAATCTCATGTTTAATGTATTGTTTTAATCCACCCATGTAAGATTCCAACAAGTGTTCGTCACTTATGTTATCCACCCTTATGGAAAATCCCTATAATTCTAAATTATAATCTTTAGTATCCCCTAAGTGCTTGATTCTTGTCAATTGGATGAAGTAGTCTTGTTCCCAAACACTCCCATATTTTGCTTCTAAGTCTCTTGTAAATAAACCCCAAGTATAATGATAAAGAGTGGGTTACATTTTTACTATCCATTGGTACCATTTATATGGTTTTATCTCAAAGTTTAAATTTTCTATGTGAATCCTTTTCATATCATCCATAATATTATGTAGGTCAAAATATTGCTCTATTTGGTTCACCCACGTAAAGACCTATGTTCTATCGAATATCTTTACTTCAATCTTGGGAAAGTTGAAATTTGGACCCCCACTATATCTAAATCCAATATTAGAGTTAAATCCATTATAAAACAACTTATTATCAACAGGTTTTTCAAACATAATACTACCTCTACCTTCCTAAGTTCCTTGCATTTTGATATTTTCTTTAGGGGGTATTTCATCTAGAGCTTGGAGGATGGAAGACAAGGAATTTTTCAATTCCTTCATGGATTCTTGTATTTCTACTTTATTTTCATTCATCTTATCTTCCATTTCTCATGTCTTCTTATCTATATCATTTTCCATTTCATCCGTCATGTGTTCCCTATTTTCAAATATGTTCTTTTCTGTACGTCAATAAATCTCATTGATTTCATCTCGAGTCATGGTTGATATTTCTAGAGGTTTATTTGGTTAGGTTATTTTTGGAGGATACTTTGGAACGATGTGAGAAACTAATAATTCTCCTCTTTTTCCTCTTTATTACAAATTTCGAATCAGCAAAAGTTATTTTTCCAATAAAAAATTATGCCAATTGTAAATTGCATACCTTTTAAGCCATAAATTTGGAGATGGTTCTCCTAGATGATCTTTCTTTTGATGTATTTCTGAAATTTCATCCCCCCTAGGTCTGAAATATCCTCCTGTAGTACCATGGTATGTCCTCTTTTCAATGTCATAGTTATAACCAAAAATTAATGTGCCAAGTGAAAGTTGTGATAACTTCCCCACACCTTTTTGATTTTTGGCCTTTCTAGGAGAGAAAACTTGTACAACATGCCCCACACACAATATTTGATATATAATTTTAAAACGTGTACTAGGAATACTAAATAATTTCTTCTTTTCAATTCAAACAGTCTCACTGAATGTGTATCTGTGGTGAAGAAGATAAGACGATTTTACCCAGAACACCTATTTGAGACTAGTTAGTAGAACTAGTAAGATGTCCTATCTTCTACAAGGTGTATCTTTGAAAATATGATAACCCAAAAGCTAAAAGTCTTATCAAAGATACCTTGATATTCCCTCTAAATAATCTCCATGATTCACGGTCTGAATCATCCCAAAATAAAATTTAGAGTGAAAATTATATGATGGCTTTCTTGGAGAAGAAAAACCCTAGAATCAATGAGCTCTGATACCAAATGTTATGATCAAACGCCTTAAAAAATTATAAGAAATAAATAAATTACAGTCCACTTCGAGGGGGGGAAATCCTTTTCAATATATCCACTTCATAATACAATATGAGTTGAGATAAGATGATCCTAATACTAGATCTCCTTGATATATATAAAGGAGATAAAGGGTTAGAATTATCATGAAAGGGTGCAATGAAGGGTTCTAACCAACCTACTAGAAATTTAATAACTCAATGTCTAGGAATTAATAAGGGATTTTATACATAACATGGGGATTTTTCTAGGGCTTAACATGTATTTTTCTTCCTGTTGACAAAAATAACTACACGGTTCTTTAATCAATCCTTGAGTATTTCCTCTGTTGTCACCAAATATAAATACCTTACCTAGGCATTCTCTTGATGCTCCATTTTCAAAATTCACGACATTCAAAATATGTTGAATTAAGTATTTATCGACAACTCTATCTATATAAATATTTGGGATAAAATTCCCCATAGTGGAAACTTCTTCTTTAAGAGACCATGAAATCCTTGAAAAATGGAGGAGTTTCAAAACAACATCCATGAAGGATTTCCCTTCAATCTTATAGTCTTGACATACATCACTATCACCCTTTGCAGCAAAATTTACAACAATGCAACTTAGATGCACAGGACACAATTCTATGACGTTAGAATCCCCGCATATTTTAGTAATAATTTCATCTTTTTCAAGACAGGTAAATGGTTCCATATAGCCATCAACATTTTCATTTTTGTCAATGTATGTGTGAGGATTATATAAAATATGGTCAGACTTTTATTAGGATTATGTGCAACAAGAATATTCCCATAAATATTCCTCATATCAATCCTTAATTGGTGTTCCTCAAACCATCCATATTCTTCAAAAAAGTGGCCATTTATATCATCTGTTGATTAAGGTTGTTTGTCATTGATCTCAACCCTTGAAGAAAGTCTGGTAGTGAATTCCAGTAGCACAAAGTTTTGGGTAATGGACCCAAGCTTGTTTCATGTATAATGGTATGAGTTTTAATATATTTTAAGGTAATACTATTCTATATGAAGAGTATATGTCATGCCATTTCTGGTGGTATGTGGAACGTCACATAACTCCTCACGGTTTGAGAGTTATGGCCTTACGAAGTTGGAGGACCCTCATATGTTGGCTTGAAGCCCAAAAAGGTCAAAGAAGTGAAATATCTTGCAAAGAAGAAATTATTATTTAAATGATAAAGTAAAGTGACAAAGTCAAGAAGGATTATTTAAATAATAAAGTGAAGTGACAAAATCAAAGAAGATTATTTAAAAGATAAAGTGAGGTGACAAAGTCAAGGAGGAATATTTAAATGATAAAGTAATGGAGAACTGTCTAATTATGGAAAGTGGTTAACCCTAAAAATGAGGAAAATAGGTTAAGTGACCTATAAATGGGTTAAGTGAACTAGAAATAGGTTAAGTGACCTAGAAGATGGAGAGTATAAATAAGAGGCAAGGCTCTCTCATTTTACATCACACTTGAGAATATTGAATATCTATAGGTGACTGAGGTAACCAAAGGATATCTAAGCCGGATTTCAGAGGGAAGGTGAAGAAAAGAGAGCCGAAATTCAAGGGAGGATAAATTCTTTTGATGATGTTTTCTAAGGTATGGTATTTACAGGTCATCTCACCATTTTCGCAATAATGTTTTTTCTAGAATGATTCAGACTATGAGATTGATGGGCCATTGAGGAAACATATCCAAGTATCTGTGGTAAAATAATTCATCTTATGGGTCGTTGTATTTTTGGAGTTACACTCCGTGGAAAATAGGGTTTGTGACTAGTCTTGAAACTAGTCTGAACAAGTGTTTCGGGTAAAAACGTCATAACTTTTTCATAACAGATCCAAATTTAGTAAGAAAAAATATGTTGGTTAGAGTACATTATGTAGTATGTTGTGTAACATTTTCAGATCGATTCAACAAATATTCCATGTGGGGCATGCTCTACAAGGTCACTCTCTAGAATAATCCACATTTCAGTAAGGTATGCCATTTTTTCTATAACTCATTTTTTGAGAGGTTCCAAGTAGTGACATACACTGAAGAACATTGTGTATCAGTTTCATATCTTTATTCATTACAGGTACATAGTTATGATTATTTAAAGTTAGGGTTGTTGAATGATCCAAAACTAGTCATGTGAGACTTAAGAAAGGTTTCATGAAAATGCTAGTCTCTTGTGGTTAAAGTTAAGGAAGGTTTGCAAGTATGTGATCATATACACCAATTCTATTACAAAGTTACAAATCATATTTGGATGATGATATTGATGAGGGATTTTGGTTGAGGTACATGTTGGGTACATGGTTGAGACAAGTAGTTGATGAGTTGGCACATACATGAGGTGTATAGCTGATGACGTTGGTACNTTTATGGTACAAATTGATTACAAGTTTTTTGGTACAGGTTGGTGCATGGTTGATGCACTTGTTTATGGTACAGGTTGATTACAGGTTGAGGTATAGGTTGATGCATGGTTGATGCATGGTTCAGGTTTATTAGTATAGATTTACAGTGGTATATATCATAGTGATAGTGTGATAGTGGTTCCATCATTGTACTTCTACTTCAGGGCGGTTGGATGGGGCAAGGAGAGGTGCTTGTAGCCACCTTCCGGTTGTAGCCAGAGAACAGAGGGGGTTGTAGCCTCCTTCTGGTTGTAGCCAGAGAATAGGGGAGTTTGAGATTCCTTCAGTTTGTAGCCTGAGAAACAAGGGGTTTGGAGCCTCCTTCCAGTTGAAGCTGGAAAACAAAGGAAGTTGGTACTTCCAATGAATGTAATTCTTCAAGACATATAAGAAAAAGTATTCACTGATTTTCTCCTGCTTTGGGTTTTCACATAAAACACTAGTGTAATGTGTATGTGTATGATTGTTCATTTGTTCATAGATTATTTACTCTACAGTTATTGTATGATAATGCTACATTGATATAACACTTGGATTATATGGTTAAAAAGGATTAAATTTCTCTATTATTGATTCAACCCCCCTCTCAGAAATCCAACAATTGGTATCAGAACAGGTTCCTTCAGAAATCAATTTAACCACTGAAAGGTAGATCATGCTGAGAAACAACTTATATAAAGATGGAATATCATAGTTCAATGGACAAAAGTATGCATTTTGGAGCATAAGGATCAAAACATATATACAGGCACAGGGATTTGTAATTTGGCAATCAATTGTATATGCATACACGACACCTGTAGTTCTGCCAACAAATGACAAAGAAATGAAACTCAGTCAAAATAATTCCAAATCCAAAAATGCACTTCTGAATGGTCTTAGTGAAATCGTATTCACTAAAGTTGCACATTGTAAATCCACTAAAGATATTTGGAACAAACTTAAAAGTATTTATGAAGGAGATTCAAAAGTCAAAGCAACAAAGCCTCAAACTTACAGAGGTCAGTTCGAACAACTTAATATGAAGGAAAATGAGAATATTGCATCTTACTTTTCATGATGTGATGAAACAATAAATGCAATCATAGGATTAGGAGAAGAAATCAAAGAATCTGTAATTGTTCAAAAAATACTAAGATCTCTTCCTATGAGATTTGACCCTAAGATATCAGCACTAGAAGAAAGATCAAATCTAAACTCAATAATCATGGATGAATTACATGGAATCTTCACATCATGTGAAATGAGAACTGAACAAGAAAATCCATATATAAAAGAAGCAACCTTCAAAGCATCCAAAAATTCAAAGCAAAAGGGAAGGAAAAAATAAGAACATAGTAGCAGCAGTGACGTCTCGGAAGATGATGAAGAAGTGGCCAACTTTGTCAAAAGACTGAACAAGGGAACTGACAATAGGTATAGAGGTAAGCTTCCTTTAATTTTTTTTAATTGTGATGGTATTGGTCATTTTGGTAGAAAATGTCCTTATAAGAAAAAGAGAAATGATGAAGGTTACTCAAAATGAAAACAAACGTATAAAGGAAAAATAACCACAAAGAAGGTTTTCAAGAAAATCTTATGCACCAAAGAAGACATCTCATCATTAGATGAAGATGAATTCAGTGGTAGTGAGATAGAAAGAGTTCTATTCATGGCAGTAGAAGACTCTGATAAAGAATACTCTAAATAAGAATATGAAGAAGTTGAAGAACAATATGAAGAAGTCGGAGAAGAAATTAAAGAGGCAGAAGTTGACTATCGAGAGGACTTAATGTGTTTCATAGAAGTTATCAGAAGAGAAAACAAGAAAAACAAGAAAATACAATAAGAATTAGACAAGAAAGAAGACACTCAAGAACTAGAACAAATGATCAAAAATGTGAAGGTTCAAATAGAAGAATATAAAATAATTGAAGAAGCACTCAAAGAACAACTAGAGGAAAAATACAAGATCATTGGAAATTTGGAAGCAAAGATTGTCACATTAAGAAAGGATCTTCAAAAGAGAAATATGCAGAACAACTCAAGAGTTTTGGATGACATTATCAATAGTCAAAAATATCATCATGACGAGTCTGGCCTTGGATACAAGCAAACAGAAAAAGGATCAAGCTCCAAAACAATAGAGCAAGAAACATATCCAAAAATCTATGCAGAAACAATCAAGGGGGATAGGAAGATCTACAACGAATATTACAGGGACACTCCTCCACCAAGAATATTCATATTTCAAAATCAACAATCGATAGATAGGCCTCAAGAAAAAGAAGAATTTATAAGAGTACCTGCTTTCAAAAGATCTTCAAATCCCAACTATCAAACTATCTTTTTTGGTTTATGTTATGCATGTAATAATTTTGGACATAAATATGTGAATTGCAAAGGTAGCAATAGGAACACAAACAACTTTGAAAGTCATACACAAATGGGTTATCCAAGAAGGCCCAGTGAAACACAAAGAAGAAGTTACAACATGTTTGAATATTTGAGCACTGAAGTGGAATGTTACAAATGTAAAAAATTTGGACACATGGCCAAAGATTGCAGAATGACAGTCCCTCCTAGAGAACCGTAATAGAATAACAGCAACCACAGACAAGAACCTTAGAAAAGGGCATGGATAAGAAAGTGGGATCAGTATAGAAATGAATAATTCACACTCACTCTATAAGATAAGAAGAAGAAATGTGGTTGGTATGTTGACAATGGTTGTCCAAAACACATGACATGTGATAGAGACATGTTTCTTACATTACGAAAGGAAAGAGATGGATCAGTCTCCTTCAGAAATGATGATTCAGCTAAAATCATTGGAAAAGGCATAGTCAGAATTGGGAACAAGAATACCAAGGCAGAAATTGTTATACTAGTAGAAGATATGAAAAATAATATNATAGTTGGAAGAACTTCAAGAAACATATATGTATTAAGGGAAATTGGAAATGAAAAGTGTTTTCCAGGAAAGGGAGATGAAAGTTGGTTATGGAACAAAAGAATGGGTCACATAAATTTTGATAACCTTATCAAAGTTAATAGAATATAAGAAGTCAGAGAAATTCCCTAGATCAGGAAAGCAACCAACACTTTATGCAAGCATTGTCAATAAGGAAAGAAAACAAAGAACGGGTTCAAATCAAAGGAATATTCAACGACAAGAACACTGGAAATTGTGCATATTGATCTAGTTGGACCAACTACAACAAAGGGTTTAAAAGGTGAGAAATACTTTATGTTATTATTTGAGGATTATACAAGAATGATTGCAGTTTGATTTCTCAAGAATAAGTCAGAAGCTTTTGAAAACTTCAAGATCTACAAGGAAATGGTTGAAAATGAAATGGATTCAAAAATCAAATGCTTGAGATCTGACAATGGAGGAGAGTTCACTTCAAAGGAATTTATGGACACCTAGAGGAGGAATATGAAGAGAATTTGACAGAAGTAGAAGAGCAAGTTCAACAAGTGCCTCCAAAGACAGCTAGCAGACAAGTACATAAGAATCATCCTTCAGATCAGATTATCGGAAACAAAGATGGAGGAGTTGCGACTAGAAGAAGAATTTGTTCACCAGAACAAACACACCTATCACTCACATCTACGATTGAACCAACCCATTTTTAATAGGCCAGCAAGGATGAATTTTGGAACAAGGCCATGGATGAAGAATTGGATCAAATAGAGAAAAACGACACTTGGAAATTGGTTACAAGACCAAAGGATAATAATTTGATCAACACAAAGTGGGTATACAGGAGTAAATTGAATGAATATGGACAAGTTACAAGGAACAAAGCTAGATTGGTTTGTAAAGGATATGCACAGGTTGAAGGAGTCGACTTTGAAGAGACATTTTCCCCAGTTGCCAGAATGGAAGAAATCTGGTTGCTTTTAGCTTATGCATGCTCCAAAAATATTAAAGTGTATCAGATGAATGTAAAATCAACTGTTCTAAATGAACAACTTGAATAAGAAGTATACATTGAACAACCAGAAGGATTTCAGTTGCCGGAGAATGCAGAATATGTGTGCAAATTAAAGAAGGCCTTGTATGGTCTAAAACAGGCTCTTAGAGCATGATACTCTAGTCTGGATAAATATCTACAGCAGGAAGGGTTCAGAAAAGGAAGTGAAGACAACAACCTCTACATCAACGTAACTCAAGGTAATATTTTATTAATTGAAGTTTATGTTGATGATATAATTTTTGGTAGTGATGATGACAGGTTAATCCAGAAATTTGCAAAGGATATGTAGAATGAATTTGAAATGTCATTACTTGGAGAACTATCCTTCTTTTTGGTACTTCAGATACGTCAAAGAAAACAAGGAATTTTTAATTCTCAAATCAAGTATATCAGAGAAATGCTAAAGAGTTTTGGAATGGAATATTGCAAACCAGTTATCATTTAATGTTCCCAAGCCAATTTTTTTGCTTGGGAACACTAACTAACCATTGAACTAACTGTTTGACTGTTTACATTTACAGGATGCCCAATGATATTTTGTCCTTAGGGTTTTATTTAGTTATTCAATATAGTTTAATCAAGATATATTCATTACCATGCAAGATCACATCAATACGCAAGATATGGAACCACAAAGCACAAATCTGACCTTTATGTATGAGAAGCAAGAACCTGATACAATATAGAAGAAGATCTAGAATAACATCAGATGGCTCCAAGATAAAGATATGAGTTGCTACAAAATTCTCCCAGAAATACAAGATAATCCTCCCAGAGGCTAAATGCAAGATGAGATATCCAATACAAAAATCTAGGGTTTTGCCAAAACCTCTAGTTGATGGTATGTCCCGATGAAAGAATATGAAGACCAGGGTTTTGACCCTCCTGAAGAAGTTCTCCAAATTCCTCCAAACTCCACCAAGCGATAGATCAAGGCAAGGGAAACCCCCTCTTGAAGTATGAATCCCAAATACCAAGTCTTCCTCCTCTAATTGTTGCAACCTTAATAAGGTACGACCCTCCTGGAACCCTAAATATGCCCAATAATTTGGCCTGGGTGAATGAGGCCTCCAATTCATCTGAAAATCTCTAGGATGATAGATAGGGAAGCCACAATCCCCTAGGAGAAGTATTAAGATCAGATGTGAAGTAGAGCCTCATAGATCTGAGAATCTATGAATCACCAAGATGACCTCCTTCCTTCAAAACCATCCCAACCTGTAGATAATAACCTGACCATAGTAACTCCTTAAGAAGACCTCCAAATTGATGAGTCAGGTCCTGCAAGAAAAACCCAATTGCTAGAATCTCCAAAATCCCTCTCAAATAGCTGGATCGAATTGTTCCTCAAGCAATGGTTCGCCTCTACTGGAAAACCCTAACTGGTACGGCCCTGCTACTCTCCTGAATAGATGATGAGTGTCGAATGGTGTGGATGGAGTATTTCATCCCCGAGACCAAGCTTGGAACAATATGAGTGGAATATTTCACAACTGAGTTGTTCTATAGGGTTTGTAATCACAAAACCCTCAAAACTATGTGCTCAAGAGATCAACAAGAAAAATACCAAATATCTAAGATGAAATGAAAGGTGCACCCTATCCTTTCTTTTATACCTCCATTTTTTTTTCATGTTGAGTTATTTTAACCCCTAGGTTCAACTCCTAACTAAACCTACAATGTTCTAATTCTTCATTGAGTTACGTTTTGCCCTTTTTCCCTTTTTCCTAATTCAACTTCAAAATATAACATTAGTTTGGTTGACTTTTCCCCATGCTGTGTGAGACTATGGTCTAGTGGGGATGTCTGGACCACTAAGTCTTCCCAGACCTCTTCATCAAGAGGTGGGGGACATTACAGTCTCCCCTGCTAGAAATTGCTTGTCCTCAAGCAATTCCAAACCTATCTCCTATACCACTTGTTCGTTCTCCCATGTGGCATCCTCAATGGGTAAATCCTTCCATTTGATCATGTACTCTTTTATGCTTCTCTTCTGGAGCTTCTTCTCCCGAACCTCCAGTATCTCCTCTAGAACCAGAACCAGTTTCCCCTCTTCATCTAGAGGTGGAAAAACCTCTAGGGGTGTGATGTGTAGGCCAATGGCCCTCTTTAGGCAAGAAACATGGAAGACATTATGTATCCTACTACCCTGTGGGAGTTCCAGTTCATAAGCTACGACCCCTACCTTCATTTTGATCTTGTAAGGTCTAAATAAATGTGGTTGGATCTTCTCTGCTCCGCTTTTTTTTATATAAGTCTTCCTATATGTAATGTCCCCAAGGCCGAGCCCTATTGTAAATCTTGTGTATGAAATGAATTGTAATTATTTTTTTATAGGCTGGTGAGCCAAGTTAATATAAGTTGGTGGGCTTATGTGATTATTAGGCCAAGGAGCCTAAGTGTTGAAGGGCAAGAGCCTGATTTTGTACATGTATATATGCACATTATTAATAAAAATATAAACATCGTTGCATGCAGACAGACCACAATGAATGAGTGATGGGGGACTAAGCTTCCACAGAGTGGGCAAGGGATTAGGGGCTAGAAGGTGGGAAAAGGGACTAAGTGTTGAGCCTAGGGGCTTAAGTCCTTGGGAATAATATTTTAATATTATTCCAAAAGACATGTGAATAATATGTTTTATTTTAAGTTATTTTTGGAAGGACAAGCAACTTCCAAATGGAAGGAACACATGCAGTTGCATGGGTGACAAGTGTCAACCCAGGTGCATGCAAATAAAATGGCTGAGATGAGCCATGTTGGGGGTTCCTCCTCTATTCTACTCAACCATCTGAACTGTACATCCGTTGAACCAGAAGCCTGTGTTGATTGTGTTTGTTCTGGAAAGAGGGTACACCCCTTATCTGTTCTAAACCGTGGAGTCAGAATCGACCCCTGCATGGACAACTCATCACGCATCCCTGAGAATCCAGAGTGTGAGTCTATCCCGGGTTGCCAGATTGAGAAAACAGAAGTGTCTTGTCCCTGCTAAGCCTGGTTATGCTATTGCACCTGTCTGTAGCTACCCTGGGGTGTTTGTGTCTGGATTCCCATTAACTGTGGTGGACGTGTAGTGTTTGATCCTGTGTTTCCTTTTGGCCAGTCGTACAACACTCTCTCTAGGTGAGAGAGGTGGTTGAAGTTGGAAGAGTAGGTTTCTTGGCCTGTGAGCGACTCTCCCAGGAGAGAGAGTGCACGGAGGAAGGAGAGAACTCCTGGAAGGAACCCTGTAGCTGCCACAGAGCTTGGAGACTTCCAGTCCGGTCTGTTGTTGAAACCCAAGGAAAGGGAAGTTAGCAGCCAAAGGACTGTCTAGGTGATGGAGAAGGTGTATACTCCTAGGGTGGAACAGGCATGTGGGGAAGGAGAGTCTGTGGGCAGTGAGTATGAGTGGTTCATGCGAGAGAATTCCTTCCTTGTAACCGGGTGTTTTCCCTGTAACCTCAGCCTAGCCTAGGATTCCTTGACTTGGGGTGGATCTTAGTCCTAGCTCGGGGGTGACCACTATTGAGCTTGATGAGCAGTGTGGTCTAAGGCTGGGAGGTTCATGGAAGGCCTACACCTGGTTGGTGGAATTACCACCGTTTCAAAGATAAGTACTAAATGATGTTTTAATTACATTTCTGCATGTCTATGTATTTATATTTATCATGTATTCTGCTATGCATACGAATTAATCTTAAAGCCATTGATTATTTATGATAGCAGTAATTCTTGTGTTTACTCTGAGTTTAAATGTGTTTCATTTGCTTAATTGCATGTTTTATATATAGAATTAAGTATGAGATTGTTATTCCTTGAAGTAGTGCCTGCCTGACCCGGAATGGTGGTGTTACAGTATGGTATCAGAGCGTTACAGTATGAAAGAGTGTTACAGTATGGTATCAGAGCCAAGGCTTCGATGTTGAGCCTAGATGGGCAATTGAGTGGTCTTTGGACCGAGGGTTTGAGGAGAAATTGTGTCTTGAGGACCAATTTCGGACCTTTGAATTCTCCTGAGTGTCAAGGAGTTACTTGACCATGTTACCAAGCTCAGGAGGTGTAGCGGTGTTATAAAACTGTAGTCGGTGTGGTATATGGCCACAGGGAGAGAGAGAAATCCACACCAAAAGTGTTGCAGCCTTAGGATCTGTTCAGGAGCAAAGGAGAACCCTCACGACTATCATATCTGGAGAACGTGCACAAGGTTTAAAAACATTTCGAGTTGCAAAGGAGTGTGGAAATCATGATATGTGAAATCTTGAAGCTTAGGAAGGATAGCGAGTTTCAAATACCAAAAATGTGCATTTCGTTAAGCGGTGGGAAAATCTGGACGACCAAAATCTGTGTGCCTAGATCTATGGCCA